>CATIWR010036217.1:0-47154 GCA_949677035.1 Omphalea diandra
TTGAAAAATCTGCTTGTGCCATGAAGCATATGTTGGCAACCTCTCATTCTTCTTCTTCTTCACTTGAACTATGACCCCAAGTGGCTGAAAAACTTTTCTTCTTCTCCTTGTCCCATCTCTTCTTCTTCTTTAGTTTGGGACATTCATACTTGATGTGGCCTTGCTTGCCACATTCATAATAAGTGACTTTGTTGGATTTCTCTGTTGGATTAGGAGTTGTCTTCTTGAAGCCTTTTCTTTCCTTTCTTCTCTTGATCAACTCCTTTGTCCTCCTTGAGAACATTGCTAGCTCTTCCTCTTCCTTGTCACTTTCATCATCACTTGAGGTGATCTCTACCTCTTTCTCTTTTGTTAAAGCTTTAAGAGTCATGGTTTTTCTTTCTTTCTCCGATTTGTCTCCTTGGCCTCTTAGCTTCTTCATTTGTTCATCTTTTTGTAAGGCCAACTCATGAGTTAAAAGTTTGCCTATCAACACATCAGTTAGAACTTTTCCAATTTTTGGATTGGAATCTTGTATACTATAAACTCTAGCACCAAATTTATCTAGAGGAAGAGTTTTAAGGATTTTTATGTTTACCTCATAGATAGTAAGAGTTCTTCCAAATTTCTTCATGTTAGTGACAATGGACAAAAGCCTATTTGTCATTTCTGTGATGCTCTCATTGTCCTTCATCACGAAGAGTACCCATTCAGTGACATACATCTCCAAATGGCTTGATTTGACTAGAGTTGTGCCTTCATAATAGTTCTCTAGAGCCTTCGAAATGGCATGTGCAGTTTGACAATGTTGCACTCTTCCAATCTCTTCTCTAAAGAGTGAGCTTAGAAGAATGGCCATTGCTCTTTTGTTCTTGCCATTTGATCTCCGTTGAGCTTCAACCCATTCTTTCCTTGGGATTAATTCTTCATTACTTGATGACCACATCCCAAAGGTCCACCATATCTATGTCAAGATAGATCTCCATCCTATACTTCCAATGAGTATAGTCTGTTCCATCAAAGTATGGCTTGAGTTGTGAATGGATTCGCTCTTGTGCCATGATCTTTGTTCACCCAATGAAGGTTTGATTGTGAAGTGAGGCTCTGATACCACTTGTTGGCCCTAGGCACTAAGAAGGGCGGAGGGGGGTTGAATTGGTGTATAAAAATTAAAATTGGAAAAAGAGAGGAGAAATGAGATGAGAGGAAACATAAGATTTATAGTGGTTCAGGTATAATTGACCCTACATCCACTCCCCAATTCTTCGAAATTGGGTATTCCACTATGTTTCAAAGGTGTTTTCAAGCTTAAACCAAACATTTACACTTGTGTTTTGAAGGCTCACACAACAACCTATACACTTATGTTTTGAGGCTTACACAATAAACTTTATAACTTGTGTTTTAACAGGCTCACAAAACAACCTCTCTTAGTGTTTTGACAGGCTCACACTATAACCTATTACACTTGGTGTTTATGCTCACACCCAACAATGACTTAAAGAATAGAAAAGAGTGAGTAGCAAAATCGCAAGAGTTTGGGCACAAAGTTATTAATTCTCTTTTATTTACATTTGCTTGGTGAGGTATTTATAGCCTCTACCCACCAAAGACACATTGCAATAAATCTGGTACAAAATCATTAAAGTGAACTAGACAGATTTTTGCATTAAATGCTTAACAGCCATGATTCGCAGTCGCTACTACTCATTCGCGGT
Organism: Omphalea diandra; assembly: GCA_949677035.1. Lineage (NCBI taxonomy): Eukaryota > Viridiplantae > Streptophyta > Magnoliopsida > Malpighiales > Euphorbiaceae > Omphalea > Omphalea diandra. The sequence goes on from CATIWR010036217.1 coordinate 1,698, forward strand.
TGCAAATTCCAAATTCCATAAGGAAAACTCTGTTTGTGTCTAATGGCTAGTCCACGTGGCAACTTCTGATTAGTTCACCAGAAAATATAGTCGTTGCCTTTCACATGCTCTCAAAAATAGAGGTCGCAATTTATCTTGTTCAGGATGCGACTATGGACATGAATTCCTCTGCTAAAAGTGTTCATCTTCTTCTTTTGGGTTCGCGGTCACTACCAATAAGTTCCTATTGCAATTTTTTAACTTCCAACTGTTCCTTGGGACACTTGTCAAGCTGTGTTTGTGGACTTGATTACTTCTTCAGTTACTTCAAAATTTATGGTCGCGACTAAGGCAAGCTATACACCCGAATTCATCTGTCACTTTTCAAGTTCTTCCTTTGGATGAGTCACGGCTAAGAATGACTCCGTAATTTCGTCTATCTGATCTTCTAGCAAGTCTTCTTATGGTTATGGGTCGCGATCACGAATCTTAGATTGCGGTCGTGATTTAGAAGTTACTTCACATTCTTTGAAGACTAAAATTTTTATCCAACTTCTAACTTAAAGACTAACAAAAAGACTGCAAAACAACACTAATTTGAATCATTAGAAATGATCAATCCCCTTTTTCAAGATCAAAAGAGGCCCAAGACTTAGGGTTAACTACCCTAGTCCAACAATTACATAGATGAATTCAAACATATTAAGATGTTTGATCACATAATGTACTAGGCCATAAATATTGAAATAGAAAAACAAAGAGACAAATAAAAGTGAGAATGAAAAATAAAGGATAAACAAATGAATTTCTAGAAAGTTAGAGAACAATCATGTTCTTTAACAACTTCATTATCATCCCCTTAGGCATCTCTTACAACTTGCGCCCCACCTTAAGCTTGAGCACTCTCCTCTTTTTCTTATTTGTCCTCTTCATCTTAGGTGACCTCTAAGTCTTTAAATTCGATAAGGTGGTAAGATATGGCTTTAATCTTCTCTTGTAAGTCCACAAGATCACTATGGAAGTGATAAAGGAGTTGGAATCTCCTCTTCATCATCCTTATGACTCGTCTAATTTCTTATTGATGGAGGAGAGGGAGATAGAAGTAGTTTTGGTCTTTGATTTTACCTTTGATTAAGAATGGACATGTGATGGTGCAACTTCTTCTTTTGGGCCTTCTTCAATCACTAATCTCTTCCTCTTGGTGTCTTGAGATGTCTATTGCTTCTTGGCTTCATAGGCACCCAAGATGTATTCATATAAGTTGGGTTTGATGGCCTTGGCATTGATGAGGTAGTTGAGATTAAGGAAATTTTAGCTAGGAAAGTATTTTTTTAGTGAGGTAGGCTTCCTTCTCATCATCTAATGCCTTTACAAACCTATATATGACAGTAATGTGGGATGGAAAAAGAAATTGGCTCTTGGGTTTGGTGCTCATGTGAACCAATTGGTCCGCAACATATCTCCCGATTTTAATTGGTTGGTTTTAGGTTAGGCAAAATAGAAAAGCAAAATCATTTTAGGATACTTTTTCATTTCCATCTCATTTGGCATTGATGTAAAATGTTATGATTTTTTGGAAAAGCTAAAAAGGAAGGCATTTGATGTTTTTGGCTTGGGAACTTTTGGTAAAGTAAGTTTGAAATTTAAAAATTCATGGGGGCAATCTTAAGTCTCAAGCGTGAATTGTGGAAGGATTGAAATTTGAAAGAGACTTGTAAGTAGTGACCACGACTTGCAATCTTGGTCGTGAATTAGGAGCCAATTTTGAAAAACAACTTAAAATGAAGTTTAAAACATGTGGCCCATATCTAATGCAATTAATTTGATATTTTGATGATTAATTCATGCAATCAGGCATAGAAAAGCTCAAATGCAATTTTAATTGACACATCATCAATCATACCAAACAAGTTAACAAATAATATCAATTATATCATATGCATACAATGAGATTTACTTTTACCCTAGGAAGCTTCCATCAAGCATCCCAAGTTTCCTTTCAATGAAGTTCATCCTTTCTTCATTAATCAATTTAGTGAAAATATTCATAAGTTGGATGTTGGTGTTAATAAACTCTAACACCACATTGTTATTTTGCACATGATCTTTAAGGAGATGATGCCTAATGGCAACATGTTTGCTTTTTGAATGTTGGATGTGATTCTTTGAAAGTTTTATTGCACTTGTGTTGTCACATTTATAGGAATATGATCAACATCTTTGCCATATTCCTTCACTTATTATTTTATCCAAAGGACTTAGGTGCAACAATAGCCTACCGCCATATATTCCGTTTCAGCAATGGATATGGCAACCAAAACTTGCTTCTTGCAAAACCAAGAAACTAAGCATTCACCAATAAATTGGCAAGTTCTAAAAGTGCTCTTCCTATCCAATAGACTACCAACATAATCCGCATCTGAATAACCAAGATGACTAAAAGATGAATTCCTAAGATACCATAGTCCTAAATACATGGTGCCACAAAGATATTTCAAAATTCTTTTAACCAGATGCAAATGAGATTCTTTAAAATAAGATTGAAATCTAGCACACGTGCAAACATTATATACAATGTCAAGTCTAGAAGAAGTAAGATAGAGTAAAGATCCAATAATACCTTTGTACTTCTTTTCATTAATAGGCTTACCTGATTCATCTTTATCAAGTTATATTTATGCATTCATTGGAGTCTTGGCTACTTTGCATCCATCCATGCCAAACCTTTTGAGTAGCTCTTTTATGTACTTGATTTGGTTGATGAAGATACCCTCCTTCATTTGCTTGATTTGAAAACCAAGTAAGAACTTGAGCTAACCTATCTCGTTCATTTCAAATTCTCTAGTCATACACTTAGCAAATTCTTTGCAAAAAGATTCATTAGTAGCACCAAATATAATATCATCAACATAAATTTGTACAATGAGTGTATCCTTGTCATGCCTTTTCACAAATAATGTTATGTCAACCTTACCTTTTTCAAAATCATTTATCAAAAGAAATGAACTAAGCCTTTCGCACTAAGCTCTTGGAGTTTGTTTTAATTCATATAAGGCCCTAGTTAGTTTGAAAACATGGCTGGGAAAATCATGAGATTCAAACCCTAGAGGTTTTTTGACATAAACTTCCTCCTTATTGAAGCCATTCAAAAATGCACTCTTCACATCCATCTGAAAGAGTTTAAGGTTCATATGACATGTAAATACTAAAAGAATCCTAATGGCATCTAATCTTATAGGGGCAAAAGTTTCATCATAATCAATGCCTTCTTCTTGATTGCAACCCTTTGCAACCAATCTAGCTTTGTTTCTAGTGGTGGAACCTTGCTCATCTAACTAGTTCCTAAACATTCATTTGCAAACCTATAACTAGGTATTCCTTGGGCTTAGGGACAAGTTCGCAAACATTATTTTTCTCAAATTAGTTTAGTTCCTCTTGCATAGTAATAACCCAACTCTCATCATCAGTAGCCTCATCGATAGACTTTAGCTCAATTTGGGAAACAAAGGAAAAAATATTATCTACTGCATTGAGTTAAGTTATAATACATACTCCCTTAGATGTCTCACTAATGATAAGATCCTTTGGGTGATCTTTGGAGTATCTCCAATCTTTGGGGAGTCCTTAAGCTTGGTGCTCCACTTGTTAGTGTTAAGCTTGTTCTAACTCTTGAGGTGGCTTATGATCTTCAAGATCAATCACATTCTCCTTTGATGTTGGGTTCAACTCTAACTTTTCAAAGTCACCTACAAGATCATCAACTAGAGAACCTTTCCTAAGATCAAGTTTACTAGATTTATCAAACATAACATTTAATAACTCTTTAACCACAATAGACTTCTTATTAAAGATCATATAAGCTTTGCTAGTGGTGGAATAACTCAGAAAGATACCTTCATCAGTTTTAGAGGGAAATTTTCTAAGGTTGTCTTTGGTATTCAAGATGGAGCATTTGCAACCAAAAGCTCTAATGTATGAAAGCTTAGGCTTTCTTCCATTCCATAGCTCATAAGAGGTTTTGTTTAGAATGGGTCTTTTGAAAACACAATTTGCAATAAAAGCATGAGGTATAGATGGCTTCGTCCTAAAAGAAATCTGGTAATGAATACTTACTAAGCATAGTTCTTATCATCTCTACCAAAGTTCTATTTTTTCTCTCTACAACACCATTTTGTTGTGTTATTCTAGGAGTTGAAAAATTATGAGAGATTTAATTCTCTAAGTAATAGTTTTCAAATGATTCATTTTGAAATTCTTTTCCATGGTCACTTTTGATAGAGGAAATGAAGTAACTCTTTTCATTTTTGAATTGCAAAAATTTTAAAATTATCAAAAGTGTCACTTTTGTGAGCTAAGAAACTAACCTAAGTAAACATTAAGTAGTCATCAACAAGCATAAATGTATAGTATTTTTCACTAAGGCTAGCATTCCTAGCAGGTCCAACTAGGTCCTTATGTATGAGTTGAAGAGGTCTATATGTACTTGTTGAATCTAGCTTAGGACTTTAGTAAACCAAACATGTTTGGATGACTACAAACAGATCTAAAAACTAACTCTTATTCAAGTTGGTAAGTAAGATTTTGTAGGTACATCACTATTTTATTCAAAGGGTTTTGGAAGAAGAGTTTTGGGAAAAACTCTTAAGGATTCAAAGCCAATAGGTGTTGTTGCATTTCAATAGGCATTGTGACTTCATTAATGGGCATTAAAGATTCTCAATAGGCATTAAAGTGACACCAAAATGTGAGTTAAAGTTTTTAGAACCCTCAATCATCAACTCTCTTATGCCACAATAGACATTAGATGTTGCAAACACTTGAGTTTCTCAAGTTGACCTTCACAACGGGCATTGAGTTTTCGCAATGGGCGTGGCTCATCGATACCTCAACATGCATTACATTTTCACAACAAACATTGGACCAAATAACTTGATGTGAGCAACACCTTCAAAGTTTTGACATGAGCATTGGACTTATACCAGTGGGAGTTGGAAAAGCTCCCAGGTAGAGCTAGAGTTTCTAGACCCTCCAATAGGAGATGTTCAAAAGTTTAACAGACATTGGAATTCTTTTCAACGGGAACTGAAGGCAAACCAATAGTTGTTGAGACACTATAAAAAATCTTGAAAAATAAAGCATCAAATTTACATCCTCCTGGAAACTTAAAACAAGCATTATTCATATCCTAATAGGAGTTAAAGTTTAATTCTAATAGGCATTAAGGAGCTCCAATAGTTGTTGAAGGAGTTGGTGACTAAAAATTGAGAAAGTTAGAAGAGTGACATCTAAGTAAATCTCTCTCTTACAACTAGTTCCAATGAGCATTTCAATGAAATCAATGGTCGTTACAGTTGTATTTTCACCCAACAATGGACATGGAGATTGTCTAATAGGCATTAAATTACTACTTTATGACATGGAGTGACAGACTTCTTTTTGATGGCTAGTTCCTTGTCTCTACCTATAAAAAGACTCTTCAACAACAAAATTAAGTAGTGAAAAAGAGAAAAATGGTCAAAAGCGAGTTTATTTTGTTGTGAAAACAATATTTAATAAAAGTGGTGAAAAAAACTATGATCTAGCTTCAAGGGAATATCAATTGTCAAAAGCTTGCATAAGACATCTTCAAAATCAGAGTTGATGAATAAGCTTAAGACATATCTCTAAAACTTTCCACCAAGTCAAAGTGTTCTTTCTCATTTTTAAATTGTAAATTCTTTTGAGACATAGTTTTTATTTTAGTAGACATCTTCAAAGGCTTGAAGTAGTACCTGCAAACTATTGTGGGAAATGATTTTAGTAGCACCCATAAGTCTACTTGTAATGACTTGGTAGTGCCTAGAAACTACTGGTGTAAAGGTAATTGATAGCACCTAGAAGCTATCTAGATAATCAAAAGCCCTAATAGGAAGACTAGAGGAGAGGATGTAGGTAGGGTTGTATCGAGCCTCTATAAATTAATTGTGTCGATTTCTTTTATTTGCGCACAAAGATTTCATTGGTTTTTATTTGCCATTGCCCTATTCAACCCCCCATTTTAGGGCACCAAGGCACAATAATTGGTATAAAAACTTGGCTCTCTATTAATGCTTAAGTGCTCAGAGTAAAGATCGTGGCAAGTCATGAGGAATCACAATCAATTCACAAGCCACTATTCTTTAAATGAGATGACTATGAGTATTGGAAAATCACATGGAAATCTTTTTAGATAGTGAAACTATAGATCTATGGGACATTGTTGAAGAAGGAAGAGAAGTTCTAACTAAATTGGTTGGAGATGTTTTTGTTCCCAAGCCCAAAAGTGAATGGACAGCTGAAGAGAAAAAGACAAACTTGAAAAATAGATGAGCTATGCACATTCCCTTCTGTGAAATCCACAAATCTCAGTACACAAAGCTAAAAAGGTGCACATTAGCAAAAGAAATCTGGGACATTTTACTAGCTCAGCATGAGGGCAACAGTGAAGTTAAAAAGAAAAAGATACAAATGCATACTTATATGTATGAAACATTTGTATACCAGCTTGGTGAATCCATTACTGAGATGTACAACATATTCATTGACATAGTGGACACTCTTAAAACTCTTGAAAAGTCTTACTCCAACAAAGATATGGTTGTAAAGATTTTAAGGACTCTTTCTGAGGACAAGTGGAATGCTAAGAAGACAACTATAGAGGAGGCTAATAAGCTAGAAGTCGTATCTTTGGATGAACTCATTGGAAAGCTTTCGGCTTATGAAATCACTCTTTAAAAGATATTTGTAACCTCTAAAGTGAGAAAGAAAAATTTGGCCCTAAAAGCCAAAGCGGTATGCTTTGAATCTCCTTCTTCTTCTTGCTTGCTAACTTCTTCTTCTAGTGACGATGAAAACAACAGTAAAGATGAACACCTTGCCCTCATAACAAATAAAGTAAAAAGATTTCTCTCAAAGAGCAAAGGGGCAAAAAGGTACAAGAAGAAAAGTAGCAAGAGTCAACTCATTTGCTATGGATGCAATGAGAAAGGACACATAAAGTCTGATTGTCCCAAGCTAAAAAAGATCAAAATTCCTACCAAGAAATACACCTCTAAGAAAGATAAGGAAATGTATGAGGCAACTTGGGATGATACAAGCAACTCTGAACTTGATAAGGAGGATACCAGACAAGAGCTAGCCAATCTTTGTCTCATGGCAATTGAGGAGAAATCAAAAGAGTCCTCAAGTGAGCACAGCTCCAGCAATGATAGTGACAACGATGGTGAGAATGAGGTAAGTCCTCTTGATTCTTATTCTAGAGATGAGCTATATTCAATATCACCAAGCTAACCATGAAAGTTGAGACTCTCAAGTTCAATACCTCTACTCCTAAAAAAAAAAAGAACAAATCCTTAAAAGATTGTGCTAAAAGTCAAGACAGTTTAACTAAGGAGGTTGATTCTCTTAAAGCTGAGAATTCCAAGCTTAAGGATAACCTCAACAAATTAACAAAAGGAAAGGAGAAACTAGACTCCATCCTTGAAATTCAAAGGAGTCCATCCGTTAATCATGGATTAGGATACAATGCTTCAACATCAATTGCTCCTTCTACTTCCAAAATAGTCTTTATTAAGGTTAAGGAAGTTAGTGTGCCAAACCCAATAGTCTTTATTAAGGTTAAGGAAGTTAGTGTGCCAAACCCAATAAGAACGCCTAAAGTTCCTAAGAAGGGAAATGCTACAACAAATGGCACAAAGACTAAGTCTCAACTTATTCACACACAATTGAGACATGCTCCTCCTAGAGCCAATTATGTCTACATGTATCATGCTTACAAGCCTAAGAGGCAAAATCTCTAAAGGCATAGAAATTGCCATAATTATGCATATAGGTTTACACCTTTCATGAGAGCACCTCACATGGGAAACACTCCTAGACAATTAGCTTAAAGGAGTTACAAATTTCATAAATACCATATGCATGCTCCACCTAGATATAAGACACTAGTGCACTTCCATGGTGAATGCTTTTATTGTGTAGTGTTTATGACCATATTGCCTATCATTCCCTTGCTAGAAGACACAATGAGAAAGGGGCTAAATCTGACCCCCTAGGACCTAAGAAGATTTGGGTACCTAAAACTTGATTCTCTTTGTTTTGCAAATGTGCTTGAAATCCTAAGTTGGAAAGCAAGAGTGGTATCTAGACAATAGATGTTCAAAGCATATGACAAGAGAAAGGGAGTTCTTCATGGAACTAGAAAAATTTGAAGGACTTGGAAATGTATCATTTGGAGACAATAGGAAAGCCAAAAATATTGTCATAGGTAAAGTTGGTAAGGATGTTGACTCACCCATTCTTAATAAAGTTTTCCTTGTTGATAGACTCAAACATAATCTGCTAAGTGTTAGTCAGCTTTGTGATAAAGGCCTCAGAGTTATGTTTGAACCACAAGCCTACCATGTGTCAAGAATGAGTGACAATAAAATTTTGTTCATTAGTAGGAGAATTCAAAACATTTATGTCATTGATTTAAATTCTCTAATTAACAATGATGCAAAGTGTCTAATATCTATAGTGGATGAAGGTAAAACTCGGCATAGAAGGTTAGAACATACATGCATGGAACTTCTCAATAAGCTGAAAAGGAGAAATTTGGTTGAAGGTCTGCTTAAAATCAAGTTTGTAAAGGAAGGAGTTCGTGAAACATATCAAAAGGGAAAATAAGTAAAATCTTCATTCAAAGCCAAAAACAAAGTAAGTTCATCTAGACCATTGCAATTGCTTCACATGGATTTGTTTGGACCCACTAGAGTATTTAGCTTGGGAGGCACGTATTATGCATTTGTCATAGTAGATAATTACTCTAAGTATGTTTGTGTGTTCTTCCTTCCTCACAAGCTTGTGTGTTCTTCCTTCCTCACAAGGAGTCTTGTTTTGATGCCTCTGAGACCTTTACTAAGAGAATTCAAAATCAAAAGGATTTGAAAATCTCTTCAATTAGAAGTGACCATAGAGGAAAGTTTGAGAATGCTAAATTTCATAGCTTTTATGCTGAGTATGGTATCTCAAACAACTTCTCAACTCTTAAAACACCACAACAAGATGGTGTAGTTGAAAGGAAAAACAAAACTCTTTAAGAAGTGGCTAGGACTATGTAAAATGAGTATAATCCTCATATATACTTATGGGCTAAAGCTATGAACACTTCTTATTATGTGTTAAATAGAGTAATGGTTAGGCCCTTGTTGAAGAAAACTCCCTATGAGTTGTGGAACAATACAAAACCTAAGATTGCATATTTTAGAGTCTTTGGTTGCAAGTGTTTTATTCTAAATGCTAAGTACAACCTTAGTAAATTTGACTCCAAATCTCATGAAGGAATTTTCCTTGGATACTCTACTACCAGCAAAGGGTATAGAGTCTTTGATAAGAGAACTCTTATTGTTGAGGAGTTTATGCATGTTATTTTTTATGAATTTGATCTCACTTCTTTAAGAAAAGAAGATGCTAATGATCTTACAGGTTCCATGAGGGAGCTGGATATTGGAAAAGAAGAAAAAAATGTGGAAAGCCATAAGAAATAAGATGTGAGTAAAATCTAGATCAACCTCTTTCTAATCCATATGAAGAGCAAACTCAGCTGGAAAGGGATTGGGCCTTTAAGAAGATCATCCAAGAGATCTCATTATTGGTGAATCAAATTGGTTAACAGATCATCATTTATAAATGCATGCACCAATTTTGCTTTTATTTCCCTTATTGATCCTAAAACCATAAATGAGGACATAAAAGATGAGCATTGGGTACTTGCTATGCAAGATGAACTCAATCAGTTTAAAAGGAACAAAGTATGGACCTTAGTTCTTAGACCTCAAAAAATATTCCATTATTAGAACTAAATGGGTCTTTAGGATTAAGCTTGATGAGCATTGAACCATATTTAGAAATAAAGCTCGATTAGTAGCCAAAAGCTATAAACAAGAAGAGGGAATTAACTTTGATGAGACCTTTGCCTTAGTAGCAAGGTTAGAAGCCATTAGGATTTTACTTGTATTTGCATCTCATATGAATTTCAAATTATATCAAATGAATGTCAAAAGTGTCTTCCTTAATGACTACATTGATGAAGAAGTATATGTTCAATAACCCCCTAGTTTTGAAAGCCATTGCTTTCATAACCATGTGTTCAAGTGCACAAAAGACTTATATGGCTTGAAGCAACTTACAAGAGCTTGGTATGCAAGGTTGTGCAACATTCTTGTAAAGAAAGGGTTTTCCAAAGGGTTGGTGGACAGAACACTCTTTTCTAAAAGAGGAATAAAGACTTATTGCTTATTTAAATATATGTGGATGTTATCATTTTTGGTGCCACTAATGCTTACTTGTGCGAAGATTTCTCCAAAGTAATGAAAAGTGAATTTGAGATGAGTATGATGAGAGAACTCAAGTTCTTTCTTAGATTACAAATCAAACAAGAAAAGGAGGGAATCTTTATCAACCAAGCCAAATACATAAGGGAACTAATCAAAAGATTTAGTATGGAGAACAACAAACCATGTAAAACTCCAATGAGCACCAACATCAAACTAAGCATAAATGAACATGGTAAGGTTATAGATCAAAAACTGTATAGAGGTATGATTAGTCGTCTTCTCTATCTAACAACATCTAGGCCTTATATTATGTTTAGTGTGTGCTTATGTACAAGATATCAGTCTAATCTTAAGGAGTCTCACTTGCATGTTGTAAAACATATACTCAAATCCTTAATGGTAATCTCATTCAACATTCTAGGAGTAAGCATATAGATATACAACATTACTTTATAAGTTATCATATTAATAATGGTGATATTGTATTAGAATTTATTGATATTAACCATCAATTGGTAGATATTTTTACTAAACCTCTTTGTGATGAAAGGATGCAATTCATCAAAAAAGAACTTGGAATGATTCATGGAAGTACATTGAGTTAACTTTAACAGGTCCTTCTCTTTCACCCTTATTAATTCATGCATCATTTTTTTGTTTGCTTTGTTGGTTAATGGTTGATGTGTTGTGTGAAATTATTACAATTGAAGTCTTTAGACTCTATAAGCTAAAGATTTTGATTATGTATTATCTTAATCAAATGCCCCTTTATTAATTGAATTCATGACAATATGATTAAGTTTGATTAATAATTTACATCAACTAAGTTTTCAAGATGTTTGCTCGTTTGAAAAATCTATTTTAAACTTTGTTTTATTTTAGAAAATATAGCCAATGATCGTTGCAAATTTGCCAACAACCATTGTGTTGTTGGTGATTTTCACTTTATGGTTATGTATGTCCCACGATCGTTATGAATTTCAACGACCGTTGTTCTTCACTTAATGGGTGTTGCGAGTAACAACCATCGTTAAATGAAGAATACTTGCTTGAACAAGCTAACGATCATGTCCAATAGTCATTGTTTCATTCACAATAATCGTTGAACACTCCCAAAGATTATATTTTTTAAAGAAACAGAGAGCTTTTCAAACTCCTATATATACCCTCCAAAACCCTAAAACTGCTTTACTTTTGCTTTCATTATGTTTTGACTCTCTCTGTCTGTCTTTGCATTTATTGTTATTTGTTTCATTTACATCATTCATCAAATACCAAACAAAATGGCCCAAAGCTAACTCAACCAAAAGATATAAGCAACTAATCAGGAAAACCCTAGAACACTCATATTCTACCTTAGAAACTGATGAAAACCTAGCCTTAATGCTTAATAGAAAAAGAGGTCATCTGAACCATGCTCCACACCTTAATCCTCAAAGAAGGCTAAGTTTGTCCTAAAATCAAAAGGGAAAGGAAAGGAGATAAAAATAGGACAAACCCCCCTTATTATCTAGAAATTTCACCTCAAGATGTATAAAAAGAAGGAATTGGCACTAAACCTCCTCAAAAGACATCTCAGGGGAGGTAAGGTTTTTGAATAGACTAATCTACAAAGGTACCAGTTAGCAGATCAAGTAGAAGAGTTGATGATAGGGATAGGTTAGGAACTAATTTGTCACATAAAAGAGCCCTCCTATTTGGAGATTACAAATGAGTTTCTCACTACTCTAGAAGTTCTAGGAGGTGATTTCCATGGATACGCACAAGAAAGGGCCATCAATTTAGACTCTTTAGCAAAAAATACACCTTGAGGCCAAATGAGTTGGCTAAATGCTTTGATGCCATCACTGCTAGAATAACAAAACATCCCCCCACTTTGAAAGTGGATGTGAACTAGTTTTTGAATTCAATCATAGATGGGAAGAGCAACTATAATAGCAATAACAACATGGCTTCAAAGATAAAAAGCGAACCCTTGAGGATTCTTCATCGATTTATAACCTAGAACATCAATGACAAAGTCTAATCAAATGTTAATTGCACCATTACAGACCTTTTTCTATCTATGGTGTATGAAAAATAAACAAAGAATAAAGACACCCCTGTTCTTGATGCAAAGGATAGACAGTCAAGTGGACAAGGGAAATGAGTTTGTGATGGGGCATTACATCACTAGGATTGCTAAACATGTGAAGGCCATTCCCTCAATATAAGAGGAACTTAAAGTAAGGAACTTTATGTTGGAGAAACTACCACAGAATGAATTCATTATGAGAAGTTATTATTGAGTATGGGATCCTTCAAAGGCTCAACTCAAGCCTAATAAGGAGAATTCCAAAAGAAGGAGAAGTCCCTCAACTAGAATAAGATGATGAAGAGGTTGAGGAACCCATTCGATCAAGGATTGCTGCTATGGAAGAGACAGGTACTAGTGCTCCTACTCCTGCTGCTGCTTCTGCTACTCCTCTCACAGACTTTGAGAGAAAGATACTTGATTAACTTGCAATAATCTCAAGTGTGTTATTCAAAGGGTTTAATCCTCCACTATCTCCCTTCATCAAAAGGTACAAAAACTAGAAAGGGATATGAAAGATGTCAACCAAACCTTAGAATGGATAGTTGAAAGACTTAACTTGTAACCTGGAACTCCAACTACTCCAATAAAGTCAGAGGTAGCAATTGAACCCAAGGATAAGCCTTAGAACCATCTATAAGATCCTCACCTCTAGTCATCTTCATATGCATAATTTCTCTTTATTTCATTTTTGTTTATCTTTTTTTTCTTTAAAAAATGTTGATGTAAGGGATAATATTTCTTTAATGAATATAGGTATTTTCGTACCTTGTTTATTCTTACTTGAGTTATCTTTGTTATTTCTTTACATATGTATTGCTTTTTGGTAATGACAATGGGAGATAAATAACTAAGCATGAGAGTAAGGGAGAGTAAAATTGGTATGAAAGAAAGAACAAGGGAAGCCAAAGAAAGAACAAGGGAGTTAAATGATCCATTATAACTTATGCACTTGTTTATTTATAGGATGTACATTTCGTACAAAATTATTTACCCTTAATAGATTATTTCTCATTATCAAATAAGGGGAGAATGTTGAACCTAGCTTGGGAAGTTTCAGTAAATCAAGGTTGTTTTTATTATTATAAACATATCTAAAAACTAACTCTTATTCAAGTTGGTGTGCAAGATCTTGCAAGTACATCAATTTGTTGTTCAAAGGCTTTTAGGAGAAGAGTTTTAGGAAAAACTCTAAGTATTCAAAGCCAACTGGTGTTATTGCATTTCAACAGGCATTATGACTTCATCAATGGGCATTGAAGATTCTCATCAAGCATTGAGGTGACACCTAAATGTGTGTTAAAGTTTCTGGACCCCTCAGCCAATAACTCTCTCATGGCACAATAGGCATTGGATGTTGCAAACATTTGACTTTTGCAAGTTGACCTTCATAATAAGCATTGCATTTTCGCAATGGGCGTGGCTCATCAAGACCTCAACAGGCGCTACATTTTCACTCTAAGCATTGGACCAAATGACTTGATGTGAACAAAATGATCAAAGTCTCGACACAATCATTGGACTTATATTAACGAGCATTGGAAAAGCACCCAGGCAGAGATAGAGTTTGTAGACCTTCTAACGGGAGATGTTCAAAAGTTCAACAAGCATTGGAATTCTTATTAATGGGCATTAAAGGAAAACCAACAGTTGTTGAGACATTGTAGAAAATCTTAAAAAATAGAGCATTAAGTTCACATCCTTGTAGAAACTTGAAACGGGCGTTGTCCATATCCCAATATGAGTTGAAGTTTAATTCCAACAGGCTTTGAGAAGCTCCAATATTCATTGAAGGAGTTGGTGACTAAAAAATTGAGAAAGTCAGAAGAGGAGCATCTAAGTAAATATTTCTCTAATGGCTAGTTCCAATGGGCATTTCAATGAAATCAACGATCATTGAAGTTGTATTTTCACCTAACAATGATCGTGGAGACTATCTAATAGGCGTTGAATGACTACTTTATGACATAAAGTGATAGATTTCTTTCTAACAGCTAGTTTTGTGTCTTTACCTATAAAAGGACTCTCCCATAATAGAATTAAGTAGTAAAAAAGAGAAAAAATGATCAAAAGCTAGTTTATTTTGTTATGAAAACAATCTTCAATAAAAAGGTAAAACAAGTGTGATCTAGCTCAAGGGAACATTAATTATCAAAAGCTTTCATAAGACATCTTCAAAAATAGATGTAAAGAACACGTTTAAGACATCTCTCTAAAAATCTCCACCAAGTCAAGCATATTCTGTGAGCGTGTTCATTATTGTTTATTACTTAAGTAAGAGTGTTATTTCTCATCTTTCAATTAAAAATTCTTGAGAGAAATTTTTTTGGTTTAGGTGATCTTAGTAGATCGAAAACCTTTTTTTATGAAAGGTTTTAGGTAGTACCTACAAACTACTTTGGGAAATAGTTTTAGTAGCACCCATAAGTCTTCTTGTAATGGCTTGGTAATGCCAAAAAAATACTGGTGTAAAGGTGATTGATAGCACCTATAAGCTATCTAGATAGTGAAAGGCTTTAGTAGGAAGACTAAAGGAGAAGATGTAAGCAGGGTTGTGTCGAACCTTAATAAATTGATTGTGCCAATTTCTTTTATTTTTAGACATAGCTTTCATTGGTTTTTACTGTCCATTGCACTATTCAAACCCCCTTCTAGGACACCACAAGAGAATAAACCATTCTCTCTCTTTTTTTAATCTTGACAAAAAGGGTGATAAGTATGTAAGTATATGAAAGAGACTATTCCTTAATTCTTAAAATTTTAACTTTTGGTCTAAAAACATAAGGGAAGCATGAGCATTTCAACTTCTCATAACACTTATCTAACACTTAAAAAACATTGCACAAGTTATGCTTCAATAATTCAATCTAGGGTTGTCAAAATAAAAAAAAGGAGGAGATTTTTGGACTAGGTAGTCAAACCTAAGTCAAAAACTCTTTTGATTTTGATAGCACATGATTGAATAGTTTTAATGCCTTGATAAGTCTTAGACATAAATTGGACAATAGCAATTGCAATGAGAATCGTGTCCTTGATAATAGGCTTGACTTTCAATTAAGTTTGGAGGAATTTCAGGGCTCTACCCAACTCAAGCCATGTGCCACAGAATGATTACAAAATCATATGTTGTAACCGTAACATTATCATAACGACTACTACAAGCCCAACTCAAGAACTCCAAATTAGATAGTGGCAATCACAACCAGCAGTAGCATTCGGTTAGCCATCGTGATTGATTTCACGGTCATTACTTTGAGATAGTAGTCATGATACTTAAAACCAAGAAAAGGCTCCAACAGCTAACCTTTTAAAGAATGAATGTCGAATTGCCATGTGTCTTAGCCATTAGGCACGTCTGAAGATATCAGCCGTAAATAGGCAAATTCCAAAGCAAAAGGCAGATAGCAACCATGATATGCATGGAGCGATCGCGACTATGGCTTGACAAGCATTTAATGCAGATTTGCCTAGCACACTTTAGAGATTCAGACATAGTTTTGTCTCTAACTCCTATTTGGTGGGAGTAACCTATAAAAACTCCACCAAATGGACATAAATGCAAGAGAATAACATTCATTATGGCCAAACTCTTACAAATTTATTTTTCAACTCTTAAGCATTCAATTTCTTATATTTTAGTTGTTGTTGGGTGTAAGCATTAAACATCATTGGGTTTGGGTTTGAGAGTTAGCCTTTGATTGTAAAACTCTTATTTAAGTTTAGAGTTAGCCTTAGGAAACACTAGTGAGATTGTGTGTGAGCATTTGTAAAACATAAATTATAAAGTTTAGTGTAAGCTTGCAAAACACCATTTGATATTAGTGGAACACCCAATTGAAAGAATTAGGAAGTGGATGTAAGGTTGATTAATACTCAAACTACTGTAAATCCTTGTGTGATCTATTCTTCCTCTACTTCTTCTAAAACTTGAATCACTAACCTGCCCTCCATAAATTTAGATTATCCATAAATTCAACCCCCTTTCTGGAGCAC
This sequence comes from Omphalea diandra, assembly GCA_949677035.1. Taxonomy (NCBI): domain Eukaryota; kingdom Viridiplantae; phylum Streptophyta; class Magnoliopsida; order Malpighiales; family Euphorbiaceae; genus Omphalea; species Omphalea diandra. Next base: position 18,078 of record CATIWR010036217.1, read on the forward strand.
AAGGGTCAACATAATTTAATGAATTCTATTAACTGTAATATTCCATTTTTCACTTGGTTTATTATATACTGTAACCAAGGAAAATTTGATTTTCCATTTAAATAAATTAATGTTAATGAAAGGATTGTTCAATCACGAAATACCACTTCTGGTAATGCTTATTTTGGAGTTCACCCTCCTCTTGAAGAAGTAAAAATTACTTTCAAGATAGAGAAATTATTTTCTCTCCTTTTAAGAAAATAAATATTGTTGATGATGATAAGAAAACTCCTTTAAGAGATATTAAGAATATTCAATTTCAAAATAACTATTGCAATCGTATTTTACACATTATTTCAGTCCAATTGGATAGAATTGAGTTACAAAATATTTCTAAGACAAATTACTTTTCTCCTAGTTTTCTCGTTATTGACCCTTTGAAACCACTTTTTCGACCAACCCAATTGTTAGATGATTGCAAATTAGGATTTGATAAATATTTTACAAAAAGTACAAGAAAAGTTAAATTCTCTTCATATTTCAAATTCACCTTTTACCCAACAAGCACCTTCACTTCACCTAGGATATCCGTGATCACTAAAGAAGAAGAATTGAACGATATTCAAAACTTGGAAGAATAATTCCAAGAAGAATTTCGAATTAACAAAATTTTCCATAATAGAGATTTTTCAAAAACAAATAATTTTTACAGAAAACCTACTCCTCCTAATGTTCAATATGAAGATCATGGAGAAATGGTCCAATCAAGGTATAATGGTGAGGTCATTTATGAATGGAATATTGATGGTTTAACTAAACATCTTATTTTAAATGTTTTGCACAAGATGGCCATGGCTGCTTCAACCTATAAGACTAAGGACATACAAATCCCCATATTGCTCAATTACTCATTTTAGGTTTTACTGGCCAACTTAAAAGTTGGTGGGACAACTGTCTCTGTTGATAATAAAACTCGTATTTTAAGTTCTCATAGAGTACTTTTTAGGCTTAAGGGTTAAGGAACTCTTCAGACCAATGAGCCAGTTGTTGTGGCTACTTTAATTTTTATAATTACAAAATATTTTGTTGGAGACCTAGATCATTTTCAAGGTAGGTCTTCTGAAATTTTATGCAATTTAACTTGTCCTAAATTTTTTGATTTTAGATGGTATAAAGATGTTTTTCTCACTAAATTATTTTCTAAAACTGATTATCATCATACTTTTTGGAAAGAAAGGTTTATTGCAGGATTACCCAAATTATTAGCTAAGAAGGTATGCTTGCGAATAAGGGGGTAGATGAATTATGATCACCTCACCTATAGCGAAATTATCAATAATAATGAAGGACTTGCTCATTACACATATTTAAAGTTAAATGTTAAGCTAAAATCTGAATTGCATGATAGTAGGACGAAAATAGGTAGTTTTTGTATTCTGTATGGCTATAAAAAAAAAATAGCCATCCTTTATGCTAAAAATAAGCAAAAATTTTCAAAGAAAAGTGTTTTAAGAAATAAAAAAGGTCTTATTCTAATGATCAATGTTATAAGTCTTTAAAACCCTCTTCCTCAAAACCTTCTTCTTCAAAAAATGAGTCAAGGAAAATAAAATCTTCTTCTAAAAAACAATTTGTGGCTCCTATATGTTTTAAATGTGGAAGAGTAGACCATTTTAAGAATCAATGTTTTATGAAAGACAAAATAAATGCTCTTGATGTTTCTGATAAATTAAAAGAGCAAATGATTAATCTTTTTTTTATAAGTTCTTCTGCTTTTGAAAGTGAAAATGTTAAGTCTAATGAAATCTTTGCAATACAATCTTCAAGTGAAGAAGTTTCTTCTAAACCGAAAAAAGATTGTAATTGTGAAGGACCCTATGTTTGTAATTTAAAAACTATTAATGTTATTACTAAGGATACTTTCATGCTATTAAAAAAAATTGAAAATCCTAAAGCTTAGAAAAAATATCTTTTAAAATTAAAGAAATAGTTTTTGAAAAACCTTCTGATAATTTTGAAAGTTATAATTTAAATGATATTTTCCAAAGGTTTGCCAATAGGTTTTTTCTCCTTCTACCATAGTTGAGTTACAGGAGGAAATAAAGAATAGTACGAAAGATATTTTAGAGTTAAAAACTGAAAACAGTTTAATCAAATAAGAAATTTTAAAGTATTATATCTCAAATATTGTATAGAGCCAAGTTTTCCACTCTCCAACTAACTCTTTAAATGATTAAAAATTACCCCTTCCTTCTTCAGGTATGCATAAAAACTTATCCACAAAAAAGTTTTTGAATGTTATTACTAATATAAATTATAAAAAATGGACTGTTGGTGTCAATCTTGTTATAAACAATGATTTTTATTTGACCACCACTGCAATGATAAACACTGGTGCAATTATGACCATCATTCAAGAAGGTCTAATTCCCATTATTTATTATGAAAAGTCAGCTACAAGACTTTATACTACTAATGGTTCTATGAACAACCTCAGTACAAGTAGAAGGCCCTCTCATACTTTAGCCATGGATGCATGTAAGTGCAAGAGTAATGACGAGTATAAGAGAAGCTTTTTTATGTGTGCTTTTGAGAATGTCTCATGGTATACATGTATACATGATTTGCTCTTTGAAGCTTAGCTCTTGAATTTTAGGAAGCCTTTCCTTTGCCCTTAGGCTTAAAAATATAGTACTATGAGCATTTTTCTTCCTAATCATTTTCCTTCCCAATCACCTCTATACTAGAAGTTTGAGATGTTGATTCTCTAATGAAGATAGGAGGAGAGAAAGTAGATGAGAAGGCTCCATTGAAACCAAGACCATGTCTCACAAGGAGTGGTCTTTGATATATAATGAGTGTATCCAAAGCTTCCTTCCCTTTCTGAAATTTTGAAATGAAATTTCTTAACTCAATGACTTCACCTTTTAAAGAGTCATTTTCTTTTCTAAAAGAGTCAAGGAATGATGAAATTTTGGAAAGACTTTCTAAAGATTTCTTGAGTTCTTCATTAGAAGACCTCAAGTCATTTACAAGATCATTTAAGCATTTGAATTCATCCTCAAGTTTATAAAATTTTTCTTATAAAAGTTCATTTTAGATTTGTATTTATCACACCTCAAGGGCATGGATTCAAGAAGCTCATCATCCTCATCCTCATATGCATCATAGTCATCATCACAAGAATAAGAAGAAGTACTTACCTCATTGGAGGAGTCCTCTTGAGCCATGAAGGAAAAGTTGGCAACTTCTTCTTCATCATCTTCTTCACTTGAATCATCATCCCATGTAGCTTTGAAGCTCTTCTTTTTCTTTTTGTCCCATTTCTTCTTCTTCTTCTTTAGCTTGGGACATTCAAATTTTATGAGACTTTGATTACTACATTCAAAGCAAGTCACTTCATTCTTCTTTTCTTTGAAGTTGGATGATGATGTTTTCTAAAAGTTCCTTTTTCCCTTTCTTCTTTTCATGAGCTCTTTGGACCTCTTTGAGAGCATAGCAAGTTCTTCTTCTTAATTCTTAGCCCCTTTTCTTTCACTAGTGTTTTCTTCCACCTCTTTATCTTTGCTAAATTTGAGAGCAAAAGTTTTTTTTCTCCTTTAGATCTCATCTTCTTCATTTCTTCATCCTTTTTGAGCACCATCTCATGAGTAAGGAGTTTGCCAATGAGAACATTTGTTGGCACATTTCCAATCTCTTAATTAGACTCTTACATGCTACATACCCTTGCCCCAAATTTCTCCATAGGAAGCATCTTAAGAATCTTAGAATTTACGTCATGATTGGTGAGAACTCTTTCATACTTCTTCATGTTATTGACAATGGCAAGGAGTCTATTTGTCATATCATTGACATATTCATTTTTCTTCATTATGAAAAGTTCCAATTCAGTCACATACATTTCCAACCTACTAGACATCATAAGTGTTGTGCCTTCATAATAGTTGTTTAGAGCTTTCCATATTTCATGCATGGTTTGACAATGTTGAATTCTACCAATTTCTTTCTTTGACATAAAGCTTAGGAGAATTGTCATTGCCCTATTGTATTTCCCACTTACCTATGAGCTTCAACCCATTCTTCTCTTGGGATCAATTCTTTACTATCATCTACTACTTTGGTAGGTGGCTTCCATTCCTTTGCAATTATATCCTATAAATCCACCACATAAATATCAAGGAATATCTCCATTTTATACTTCCAATAAGTATATTATATCCCTTAAAGAAAGGTTTAAGGTGAGGGTGGATTCCTTCTTATGTCATTGATCTTTTCTCATACACTTAAGGCTTGAATTAAGACTAAGTTTTGATACCACTTGTTAGACCTTGTGCACTAAGAAGGAGCTTAAATTGGAAGGAAATTTAAAATTTATGTTGGCAAACAAACAAGACAAAGTTAAAAAAATGAGTAAAAGAGAATAGACACAAAAGATTTATAGTGGTTTAGGTGTTAACTAATCCTACATCCACTTTCCAATTCTCCAATTGGGTATATATCACTAACACTAACTGGTGTTTCACAATCTCACACCAAACTTTATAATGTGTTTCATAAGGCTCACATAAAACCTTATAAGTAATTTCCTAAGGCTCACACTTAACCTATATAAGAGTTTTTCTTTACGAGGATTACTCTAAAACCTGAACCTAATGGGGTTTAATGGTTCACACCAAATCTTAACAACTTACTTATAAAGAATTAATGAAAGAGAGTTGAGAAATAAATTTGCAAGAGTTTGGCTGCAATAATTGCTATTCTTAAGTATTTGAGGCCATTTGGTGGAGTATTTATAGATTTCTCCCATCAAAGAGCCATTACAAATAAAATTATCTCTATATCACCAAAATTGGTAACAAAATCTTGCATTTAATGTTTGTCAAGAGAAAGTCACAATTGCGATCTTCACATTTGCATTAGATTTTGATCAATTGTGATTGTGAACTTTAATTGTGTCTAACAACTAGTTAAATGTAGCACTTTAGAATTGGTTCTTCAAAAATCTCATCGTTGGGTCCCTCTAATGGAGGTTGAAAGTCACGATCGTAAGCTAGGAAGGTTGGTCATGACTTCCAACATGAATTAATACTGAGAGAATTGAGATTTTAAATATGATAGATCACAATCACTATCAATAAATCGCTACTATGACTTTTAAGATTACAACGGGTCCTTTGACACATGACTTTACCTGGTTAAGTGTATGGAATCCTTCTAATGGACTTTGAACATAGGGATCGTGGTTTGCACCATGACTTCCACCATAAAACAACTGGTTAATTTTGTTCATCAACTTCCCCTAGGTAGCGATCGCGACCTCTAAGTCATGGTTGTGATTTTGGAGTAACTTTTCATACTTTGTGCTCTTTAATTCCATTCAACTTCTAATGAGTTTCAAACTAAATTATTGTAAAAACAACACTTAAAATTGGCATTAGAACCATTCAATTTATATTATCAAGATCGAAATAGAGTTTTGACTTAGGTTTGACCAATCTAATACAACACTAGGGTAAAAAAAGATTCATATGAGTTTTAGAGTGCATCAAGTTAAACTTAGGGTACTAAAATGCATTAGGTTGAGGCTAGAGGTCCTTTTATATGTGTGAAGCATTACTCATTCTTAGAGTCTCCACTTTTTTTGTCTAGTGTTTATTCATATGGGGTTTTTATTATCTTAGCTAGTATGTCCCCACCTTAAAAGTCTTTGCATGTGACATATTGTCTCTCCTTATGTCTTCTTTGTCATCTTATTTTGTCTTTACCTTTTCAATTATTGTAATCCTCCTTCCTTTGCATTTTCTCTTATAAGGTTTGATCCATTTCTCTCTACTTTGTTTTTGCAACTTTAGGATAGAAAATCTCAGTCATTTCTATTATTGTCTTAGTTTAACTATCAATGGAACAATAAAAGAATGGATATAGTAAATAAGAAACATTAAAAGCCAAACACTAAGGATACTTAAAAAATATGATGGTGTGAGCACCTCGATTATGTAGTTGTACTCAAATGAGTGGAATCTTACTGGCGACTCTTAAACTTTTATAGACCATCAAAAGGTCGAAAGGACGAGAGTCATACATCGATACAACCTCGCCACCTATTTGGATCAGTGAGGGATCCTTCTTTAGGCTTCACAAAGTTTCAAATCCTTATGGAAAGCCAAATGGTCTATAGTGGATTGAGGCATAATAATACATTGATGCCACCCCTAAATTTGAACGGAGTCGCTACCTAGCTTTGGTCGGGGCAAAATTTCAGGCAATGATGGGTTTTAAGCCTAATAGGCCAACTATAAGGCCCAATCCATCTACACCCATTAGAGAACCAGTTTAGAAATTAGGTACGATGTGGGGAAAAGGTTAGGCACCCTTAAATCGCCTAGATTTAGGGATACAACCTTTAAGTATCTTTCTTTCATAATTAAAATTTTAGCCATATTGTTTAATTAATCCATATTAGATGGCTCTAATACATTCACCTGGCATATTCCAAATCATTCATATCATCAATAAATTATAAACATTCACCAAAGGGATGGGGGTGCATGCATAATCATAAATGGGTTACAACATGCATAAAATTAATCTAATATGACATAAGCATTAAAGTGACTTTCCAACTTGAAAAATAAGGCACATGTTATTTTAAAAATCATAAACAAAAAAGGGCCAAAATAAGTAATTAAGTCTACCTAAATAAGCCACACAAAAAGGGCACATTGCTTTACCCAATAGAAATGGAAATCCTAACCTTATAAGTCCCTAATATCTATTGTAAGTTTCCATATTAAGAGTTAAATTAGGGGGTTTAAACTATTGTGCAATTTTTTTTATTAAACATGTTAAAACAAAATATAAGATGCTAAACGTAATATAAGGCATGAATGAGAGGATGGTACTAAACAATTTTTAACACATGCATTATGAAACAAGCATATTGCAAATAGAGGTTAATGAACTTTAGGAAAGAGTTTTAAATGTAAATTTAGAGACCATATGACCATCAACTCCTTCCTAAAGGCGCTCTAAAAGAGCATATCATGTTTACGACATCATCTAATGCACCCCTGGCTATGGATGGGGCTAAGATGTTAATGAGAATATGAAAAGATAACCAAAGAAAGCTTAAAGGTCTACTCCTCAACCTGCTAATCAACATATAAAAAGAGAAAAGAAATAGGGTCTTAGGGCTTGTTACCCTCCTCTATTAAAGATGTAACCACTAAAATGAGATAGATAGGAAAATGAGTAAGCTAGTTATTTAGTCCATCTCTTTCCATGATGGTGAGAGCTAAGGTATACAAAACATCATTAAACAACATATATGGCTACCAAAATGAAAAGAATCAAAGGGTCATAGTGGTAGCGACCCTTCCCCATATCATATTCCCACGCGAATCACACCAAAATCATAAGAGAAGATGGAAAACAAAGAATAGAATAGTTGCATCTTATAAAACATAACATATATCTAAGATGATTATTGCTTCTAAGATGAAGAATGAAGGTCATGGGCATTACAACCTACCTCTTCCTTATTGTGGAGAGAAACTGAAAGGAACCATAGAAACTCTAAAGGATAGAACAAAAGAAAGTTGGCAAAAGATTGCTATGAGTAGTGAAAGAGGGTTATACAGACTAACTAGTGGCTTGTATAGCCCACTCATAGGTATGTATAAACACAACAACAATCTATACAAACCTCTAAGATCATAACTTTTTAGACAAGAAGAAGATATTAGGATAAGGGATTAGTCCTTGGATTACTTTTTATTGTTTTTTATCTTCAGAGGCAGTTAAGTATGGTAAGAACCTCTAAATGCTAGGGGAATCAATGTAAAATATAATGCAAAGGCTTAGTTTTTACCCTAAATGCTTGGTTTTTTCTATTATAGTTGATGTTTTCTATGAAAGATGGGATTTTTAGGATTTGAGGAGAGAATTTTGTAGAGTTTTATTAGGGTTTCCATACTCTTCCCTCTTCCACAATGGGATAGATATTTATAGAGTTAGCATAGGAGTAACTAAACTTTATGGCTTAGATTAAACCCTATTGTAGACCTCCCATAAAAAAAAGACTAATAAAAATCCTAAAAAGTGGGGTTTGTAAGTTGTTCGTACAACCATGGAGATGGTTGTACAAACTTATAATTGGTTGTCCAGTCCTATAGGGCTTGATGGTTGAGCGTTCTAGAGTATTCCTTCTACTAAGGTTTATAAGATGTTTTTATAGCCAAGAGAATGGTTGAACAACCATCTAAATTGGTTGTATAACTGACAATTTATTCTTTTAATTAGTTTTCAAGGTTTTGGTTTAATGGAAGGTGAGTTTGGTTAAGGCTTTTCCCAAGCTTTTGTTCCTTTCTTGTATAATGTTTCCCCTATTCTTTGGGGATAATTCAAGTAGTTTCTCATCATACGGCTTACAACCTAAAGATCTAAAACCTTATGTTTATAGTTTGCCTCTTTTTTAATGGGGCTTGAAAATGACATTTGAGAAAGTTCATTGAATAAGACACAACAAATTCAAAGCTGTAAATGTAAATGCTAAATAAAGGATATGAATGGATACAATTTTATAAGTAGCTCTTTGAGCAGGTACTAAGCTTCTTTGTAGCCTTTAGCAAGTAATAAGTTCTCTCATAGCTTTTTAATAGGTACTAATGTCAAATACTTGCTTCTAACAACTCTGGAGCAAGTACCAAAATACATTATCATCTTAATATCCATTTAGCAAATACTAAGCTTCCTTGCAGCTCTCTAATAAGTACTAAGGTCAAACCTTGCTTTAATAGTCTTCTGACAGATACTAAAAGTGAAATAATGCATTTTAATAGTCATTATGATAGGTATTGGGAGCAAATTATGGTTCAACAGCCCTCTGGTAAGTACTAAAGGTGAAACTACATTTTGGTAAACATTCTGATAGGTATTGGGGGCAAAAAAAAGGTTTTGCAACCCTCTGGCAGGTAATGAAGTTGAAATTGCAATCTAATAGTCATTTTAATGGATATTGGGAGCAAATTATGGCTCAATAGCCCTCTGACATATATTAAAGATGAAACTACAATCTAGTAGTAATCTTGACAAGTATTAGGAGCAAATTATGGTTTATTAGCATATATTTGAGATAGCTTCTTCAAATCTTGTCTTTTAAACAAATTTTCTCAACATTTCATCAAGATTTTCTTAGTCCATTCTTTTCTAGTTTTAATTCCTAGGTAGTAGGAGGACATTTCTATCATTTTATAGGGCTTTGCTTTGAGAAAATTGCATTTCCATTCTTCTCTTTCTTTTCTTCTTTTTTTTTCATTTATATTCATTTCTTTTCCTTTTTTCTTTTTTCCCTTTTTTAATTTCGTGTTTCTTATTTCTTTTTTATTTTATAGGTCTATATAGACAAGGGCCTATCTATATAAATAACTTAATAAAAACATGTAAGGTACTAAAACTTTAAAATACAAAGGGGCATTAGTTGTTTGTATAGATAACCCTAGGGTATATATACCCCTTAATGTATAATGGATTAATTATCTTATTTATATAGCTTAATCATCTTGAAATCATGCATTTCCATTGAATTTGACATAAAAATGGATGTTTTATAGGTGAAAAGTGAAGACAAGTAAATGAACGGAAGAATAGTTAAAATGTATGGTTGTGTGGTTTAAGCATACAACCGTGAGCCTCAAGAAGATTAAAGAAGCAATAGCTGAAGGAGACACACAACCAATTCGCATAGTTGTATGCCTTAGCAGGATTAAGGGCACTAGGCTCCATCGTAGGATGTAATGTCGTGCTTCACATGTGCCCCTTTTAAGGCCAAGAACGAGAGTTCTTCATGAGGGTTTTTCTTTTCCTTTTGGAAGTGGATTTTCCTTTCTTGCATGAGACGACTAAGAGATTATTTAAAGAGGAAAATAGCAAGAATTAGGGCATGAAGGGATAACAAAAGGTAGAGAATATCGTTGAAAAGAGAGACACACTAAATTTCTAAAGAGAGAAGGTGCAAGAATTCAAGCAATCAAGAATAAGTTAATTGTTATTCTTGGAGTTATTCTTATTTTTCTTTTTTTTTTTTCTTAATTCAATCATGAACTAAACTTTTATTGGCTAAGGTTGTAGATGGATCTTGTATAACTTTTATTAGCTTTCCTTAAATATAAGTCTATTTGGTTTCTTGCATCGTTGGCATTAGTAATTGTTAAGTATTTATTGTTAGATTAACAGGCCATTGGTTAATCTAATTTTATAAATCAATAATTGAGAAGTGATTTTCATGAAACAAAGCTTTCAACAATTCCCTTACTTTGTCATTGTGCTGAGAAACACTAACAAATCATTATTATCTTTAGGGTCTCGAATTAAGAGGCAATTGCATGGTGTTTGGCTTTTGAGTTGAGGAACCTTGAGTTAACATGTACTTATATGTCAATTTCTACTCAAGAGTGATTAATTGACCACTTTAGTGATTTGATAGTAGTACGTGTTGCAAGAATCAATTAGATAAGGATTACAAACTAATAGAAGGTTATCAAGTGAAGTTGAACCCCTAGTCACTCACATCCATTGATTATCTCTCATCTTCTCTAGTATTTTCATATGTTTTATTTAATTGCAATTAGAATTACATTTTACTATTAGTTCTCTAGATAATATAAGATACAAGAAACTTAGTACTTAAACTTAATCCTCGTGGGAACAAAATCTGTACTCATTGAAGACACTTTATTACTTATGACCTATGCACTTATAGAAGGGACTTTATTAAAGAACACGCCCATCATCAAGTTTTTGGTGTTGCTGCCAAGGATCAATAGCTTTAATATGAAGTTATTATTTCTATATTACTCCATAATTTTTCTTTTTGTTTTAACCTTGTTTCTTTTCTCTTTATTTTAGGTGCATGACTCAAACTTAAAACTAAGGAAACAAAGAAGATTTGCTTCTTGCCGATCCAAAAATTGAATGCACCTAAAACAAAAGAAGGCAGGAACAACAACAAGTTCAAGAGATGGAAAACCAAGAAGACCAACCTTTGAAAGATGTCGACACAACACCTTTTGAAGGATTGGAACTGGCTATCACTTGACCCACTATAAATGCTACCACTTTTGAAATCAAGTCGATATTCATACAGATGCCCATCAATACTCTTTAATTCCATGGTCTTTCTTACGAAGATCCTAATGCTCAAATAGTGAACTTTTTAGAGATTTGTGACACATTCATACAAAATGTGATGTCTGCAGATGTGGTGAGATTGCGCCTTTTTACATTCACTCTAAGGGACAAGACAAAGGCATGGATTAATTTGTTAGAATCTAAAAGTATAACTACTTGGGATCAACTTTCTCAAGCATTTTGGGTAAATACTTTCCTCCATCTAAATGGACTGGGCTTAGAAATGAGATCACTACTTTTAGCGATTAAGATGGAGAGACACTAAATGAGGCTTGGGAGAGATTTAAGGATTTCTTGAGAAGGTGCCTGAATCATCAAATTTCAAAGTGGTCAAACATGCACACCTTCTACAATGGACTCTTCTAGCAAATCAAGATCATTATAAATGCAATAGCAAGAGGATCTCTATTGGATAAGATGACTGATGTAGCCTATAATTTAATTGAAATAATGGCAAATAATAACTACCAAGCTTATGAAAGGACTTTGCCAAAGAAAGTAGTTGAGGTTCACAATATGGACACCCTTCAAACCTTATAAGCTAAGGTATCTACCTTGTCCAAACAATTGAATACCTTTACTTGTAATGTTGTGTCTTCTCTTTTCATGCAGGTTGTGTATAAATTTTATAGGGAAAGTAAGCATAAGAGTATTGATGGCAGTGGGGAATCCTTTTGCCTAAAAGTAACTACACTATGTGGGAAACTTCAACCGTCAACCCAATAACCCATACTCAAATACGTATAATAGGGTTGGCGTACATTAATCCTAAAGTTATAGGGGCACCACCTAGTTTTCAACCCGTACCACCTGATTTTGAACCCCCCACCACCAAACTACTAACCTCAAGAAAGGAAATCGAACCTAAAAAACCTCTTTGAGAAATTCATAACCTCTAACAATTCTAGACTAGAACAACATGAGGAGAATCGAGGCCAAAATGGATCAAGCCAATAAAAACCATTCGTCCTCCATCTATAACCTTGACATCCAAATGGGACAAATAGCCAACACCCTTAGTTCTAGATCCCAAGGTACCTTGCCTAGTTATTCGAAAACTAATCAAAAGGACTAAGTAAAAGCCATCACCTTAAGGAGTGGTAAGGAACTTCAACCTAGGAATGAAAAAGATGAAGAAAGAAAAGTGGACAAGGATAAAGAAGAAGAAACCATTCCAAAGGTCAAGCCTAAAGAAAAGATAAGACCATATATACCTCTCATTCCTCTCCCTTTAATGCTCAAGCAAAGTTCGATGGATAAGCAATTTGCCAAACTTTTGGATATGCTTAAGAAAATCTAAATCAATATACCATTTGTGTAAATACTTGCCCAAATGCCTAAATATGCAAAGTTCATAAAGGACATACTAAATGACAATAAAATTATGAGAAGTCTTTACTTTTATTCTATTATTTTTGCTTGTAAATCTATCTTATATATAGGAGTATTATTGACCCTCGAAGAATGTTGCTTTGAAACGTGCAATGACCTATGTATAGGAAGACATGTTCAAAGAAGAGTCCAGCCTTTGACCATTTAGCCCTAAAAAGTTCAAGAACTTTATGTTGCGAATGCTAATAGGAGAATATTTGGAGAACATGTGACCCCAAGGCATTGAACTCACTCCTTTACCTTAAATAATGTGTTTTAAATGATAACAAAACTATAATAAAACTAAGAAAAGTTCTAATGTTTGTACTTTAGCATTTTTGAATGATTTGAACAGACTTGATGAATGCTAAAGAGGGAGATTATTGTAAATGCTAGGGGAAAATGTTTGGAGAATATGTGACCCCAATACCTGACGAACATTAAAAGGCCAAAACAAGTTCAATGGGCATTGTGCAAGATCTTTGAGTGTTGAAAATCTCCAAATGGGTATTGGACCATTCAACGATCATTGAAGGATGAACAATGGATGTTGATTAAATGCTGCAAATTGCCAAAGTCTTATGGAGCTCGCAATGGGTATTATCCCTTTACAACAGACATTGGAGAAGTGCTCCAAGTTGAGTTATTATGCACCTTGCCACAGGCGTTGGACTTTTGCAATGAATGTTGATCTAGCCAAGCAATAGGTGTTTTTCTTTTTTTAATATTCTATATAAATCTTTAATAATAATCGTGAATTTATTAAACTATGCCTGAATTTTTTAAATATATGATGTTAGTTTGTGTTTGGAGCATTGAAATGAATTTAAACTTATTTTTAATTTATATAACTTTTTAATATGTACATACAAGAAATTTTGTCCTACGCTGGAAGTACATTATATTTACAATAATTATTTCTATAAATAATTATAAGTATTTTTAATATGAAAAGTATTAAATATTATTATAATTAAAGATGATTTTTTTTTTATTCAAATTGAACTCTTTCAAAAAATTCTATTTAAATTTCACATGACTTGTCTAGCTAGCTTGCACAAATTGATTTGATCAGAAATAATAATTTTAATCATAAAAAATAAACTAATATATTATTTATTTTTTAAAAATTAAAATTATGAATGATCTAACTCGACTCGACCTGAAATCTAACAATAACACAAAATAACCTCAATTCTATTTTTACATTTTAATCTTATAGATCAATTCGATCCACTTCAATTTGAATTTGTTGTAAAATAAATATAACTTAAAAGTAACTAAATCCAAAATAATTCATAAAAAATTGATCTAATTTAAATTTGAGCAATCTGACTCGTTTATCACCTCTATCCATAATTCATATCTCATTATTTATTAAGGTTCTTTTAGTTTTAAGAAAAATATTTTTTTGAAAAATATTTTGATATTTTACATGCTTAAAAAAATATATCAATAGAGAATTTTTTTTTATCAATGGAAAACTATGTTATTTTTTCTAAAAAAATGACTTTTTCAAGAAGTTATTTTTTAGATTTTGATAAATTCATCCCAATGAAAAATAAAATCATATAAATACATATATTTATTTTCATTAATCATTCTCAACTATCAACATCTATCACTAATCGTTGTTTGTCAATGGTGGTCACCAACGATAAGTTGAACTCGCAAAATTTTTTATTTTAAATGTATTTTTCTAATATTAAATAATAAATAATAGAAATATAAATTGTTTATGATCTAAATTTTGATATAATCTTATAAATATAAAATTAATATTTTATAATATATTCTAAATATCAGAAAATATGTTGTTTATACTTTTTTTTTTATAGATAACATATTCTCCGTGACACAAACGAAGCCAAAAATTAATATTTTATGTTTAATTAGTATATGTTTCAAATTGCATCATGTATGTAAGATTTAGTTAACATTTTCTCTTTATTTTGAGATTGAACATTTTTCTATATGTAATGAAGGCAAAAATCGAACCTTAGCTCCCTTTCCATGGCTTATAAGACTAGGAGGTAGCCTGTGATCTTAGTTAAAAACAAAATTAATCCAAAGTAAAAAGTAAATTAGACCTGCCTAGTGAATTTCATTTTTTTTCCTAGTAATTAAGGTTTTAATTAATGATGTTATTTGAAAATGCAGATTTTATAAGAATTTTATAGAAATTTTCTATTTTAATGATGCTCTTATTTAAAAAGCCTATATTTAAACTCCTCGATTCGTTCCTTTGGCTATGCTAGGATTTTTTAGGCCCTTAGGGACCGTGTATGTGATCCCTTCGAGTCTTTCCACTACGGTCTAGGTGGTTTCTTTTTCTCTTCCCTGCTATTGCCTTACCTTTTTTGCTCTCTCTTCTTTTTCTAACCAATCCTTCTCTTCCTGTTCTGGTGCAATGGACACTGAAACATTGCTAGGATTTGTGCCAAATTGAAACTAGATTAATCTTATGGCAGCCTAACTATTGTTTTAGATGCTTAGATGCAGTGCGAAGTGAGTAAAAGGGCTTCATTATCTATTGCTTGTAAAGTTCGTTGCAACCAAATTATAAATAGGTAGGGTTTTCGGTCGGCTTTGCCTAACATGTTATGTGTTGCAGGATTTTGAGATTGAATTGGTTGGTCCAAACATCTTCATTCTCTATTTTAAATGTGAAGCAGACCGTAATAGAATTCTAATGGGTGGTCCATGGAACTTTGATAAGAACTTAATTATCTTCTGTAAAATTAAGGAATACCAACATGTTAATGAATTACCTTTTGGGTAGGTGGCTTTTTGGGTGCAACTTCATAATAGTCCTGCCACTTTCATAACTCCCAATATGGTTGTTGAGCTTGGGAATGAAATAGGATAGGCCTTAAAAGTGGATAATGGTGTTATAGGGGAGTGTATAAGAAGCTTTTTAAGGGTTCACATCATAATTAATATTCTGGCACCTTTTAAAAGAGGTTTGCTCATGGACATCGGGAGCGAAGGTAAGAAGCGACCTATGGTTCTTACTTACAAACAACTATGTGATTTTTGTTTTGCATGTGGCAGGATTGGACATGAGTATAGTGAGTGTGAATTAAACAAATCCATTCCTCTTGATGCTTGTACGTTTGGATCTTAGAAGAAAGCCTTGTCAAAGCTTTTCTCTTGTGAGCGTAGACAAAGGAAGAAGAGCTAGCTCCATGTTCACACACATGACAAGGAAGCTTATTGAACAGAGGGGTTACGGTGCATGGGTGTCACGCCTTTACATAGCAATAATGACCAATCAAAGGAAGCTTTCGTTTTAGTGTAAGGCAATGTTGGTGGTGTTGAGGGCATTATTGAATAGGGTTTGGTTATGGATTATGGATAACTCAATTAACCATGCTTTTTTTTTGAAAATGGTGGGCATGGTCTTATGGATAATGATGGCCAAAAGAGTGATTACACAATGCAAAACAAGGGTTAAATGTGTAATGAATTTGTTGAATTTCATATGAGTGCAATCGAATCTACTAGAGTGAAATCAAAATCATTAAATAAGCCTAAATTGGCTGGCACGCGATTCCTTTTGAGCCGAAAAGGCCTAAACAAGATAATTGAACCAATGTCCATTTCGTTGTCCCTCGGTGCCCTAGAATGAGGGGTTGAATAGGGCAATAACAATACATGATATTTCCCTTTTCATATTATTAATAGTAGATTATTATCTTAGTGTCTTAGTCTAGTGATTAGTGAGGTTATCTAATCCTAAAATAAGAGAGGGTAAAATAAATAAGGAAAATAAGAGAGAAAAGGAGCTTTCTTCTATTTGAGAAGGGTGGAAAATAAAATTAAAAAAAAAACCCTTTATTTTTTCTTCAAAATAGAAAAAAAAATGTGAGAGATTGAAGATATTTTTATAAATTTATAATTTTGTCCATGATCCATCTGTAAACCACTGTTCACCTCATGCAACCATAAACAAAATCCATCACCCATAGAATACTAACAAAACAAATCCTTTATTAATTTTTTTTTTCATCTTTCAACGTTTTGTACATTTTTCCCTTTATATTTTCAAGATTCATTTGCAAGATAGCAAAATGATGGATGAATCTATTTGAAGTTAGATCTACAAAGTTAAAAATGTAAGCTTCTTTTTTTAAAAATTCTTTTTAAGTAGATATTATTTATTTTCTTAAATAAAAGGTAAAATAGAAAATATGTAAAATAACAAAAAAAATTTTCATATTTTACTTTCCAAATAAAGGAAAATAATTTTATTTTCTGTCTTTTCTTTATTATCCAAACATGAGAAGTGAAAATTAAAAATAAAATAAAATTTATTTTCTCTTGTTTTTTTCTTTCCTTCTTACGTAATTTTTCCAAGGGTCATTTTCTTCCTGTAGAATGCACGTGGTATCTTTGAGGGATGGGAAACAAATAGGGTCATCCACACAAAAATAAGAGGTTATTATAAGAAAAGAAAAATATATCTTATGGTTTGATTCTAATTTTAGCACACCATTTACGATTCCAAGTTCCCAATCTTGATGAACGAATTTTCCATAAATTTATATTTTAAAACTCTCTTATCCAAAAATTAAAATATTCGCATGATAAGGATAATATGCCCCCAAATAATTTATTTATATATTATGAAATAAATAACTCGTAAGTTCATTATTTAAATTATCACTAACAAATTAAAATTTTTTTATTTGATTTTTATATTTCTTTAAATTAT
Source organism: Omphalea diandra (assembly GCA_949677035.1). NCBI lineage: Eukaryota > Viridiplantae > Streptophyta > Magnoliopsida > Malpighiales > Euphorbiaceae > Omphalea > Omphalea diandra. Next base: position 35,332 of record CATIWR010036217.1, read on the forward strand.
TATTGGCTTTTTTCTCATATTTTTATATATTTCTAAGGAACATTATTTTGATTATATGATTATTATTTTAATTTTTTTATTTTTAAGTAATTATATATATATATATATATATATATATATATATATATATATATATATATATATATACACACGATGATTACATCTTAATAATTTTTAATAATTAAAATTATCAAGTAGATTTATTAGATCAATACTTAAAAATTTCAATATTTATAGTATCCAATACTTAAATTTTCAATATTTAATTTTTAATTTTATCAAACAACATATTAGATTTTATATAAATTTTCAAGATTACTTGATAGCAAATTATTTTAGATTTCTAGTTATAATTCAAACTTACTTATCATATTTAATCAAATTTTAAGCTAAATAAATTCTGATTTGGATATATTTCAGACGTATTTATTAAGTCTAATAAGATTTTTAGTAAAAAAAAATATAATATTGTAATTCCAATCTTGAAGTTAGATTATTATTTATTTATTTTAGTCATCAAATAATTAAAATGAAAAATATAAATTTTATCTTATTTTAGTTCTTAAAAATTAGAAATATTTATTTTTATTTTATTGATTTTAATTATATAAAAAAATTAAATATTAATTATTATAAATATGAATATGAATAATTTTTATTTTATTATATTATAATTGTTTAAATTGAATAATTCAAAAATATATACATTTAGTTAAATTAAATTGAATTAAATTAAAATTTTATAAATTCAATTTATTTTAATTTTTAATACACATTTTAATTAATTTAATTAATTTTATTTTTTAAAATATAATATAATACAATTTTATAAATATAAAATATAATTAATTTAAATTTAATAAAAAAATAAATGAACTCGATTAAATATCTAAAGCTATGGGATAATGGTCCCAATTTTAGATTCTAATAATTGAGGTGGCTAAGGACTCATTTAATAAAAAATGTTTCCATGTGTTCATATTGATAGTTATTGAGCGTTGGTCACATTAATGAGTTTCACACTAACTTTAAATAAAAATTGACTTCATGGATCAAAGACGAGATAATTTGGTGACGTTTAATATTTGTGATGAGTCGTTATCACTTCACCATCTAAGTCTTTATTTAATTTGAAGTTTGTGTGAGCAAAATTTAAACATTTTTGTCGAATTGTATAAACTATTGTGATGATTAGGCCTAATTATTATTGTTATTTTTCAAAATAATTATGATAATTTGATATATTGAATAAGTTTTTATTCACCTAATATGTATATATTGAATAAGTTTTTATTCACCTACTACGTAGTTGATATCTCTTATGTTAATAAAATAACATTTCTTGAAATTATATAAAGAGGGTCATTTTTCATTTTCAAGAGTGTGAATCATTGGATAATTTTATAATATCTATCCACTTGATAAGTTGTTTCGAAGGTACAAACTAAAAAACCTTCACACCTTATTTGGAAAACTCATTTTCATGGTGGGGCAAACCTTCCAAAATTTTTGTTTTCTCAATCCATCAATTTGATAGATTGAGGGTTGTTTTTTTTTTTTTTTTACTTTATTTACTTTTAATTATTTTAAACTTTCTTTTCTTCTTTTTTAATAATTTTATATAATCATCTTTTTAAAAACATTCATATGTATATGGTGTTTTCGTAATTTTAATATGAAACTTTCGTTAAACTTACATTTTAACCAAATAAAATAAACTATAAATCATACTTTAGCTTATCTTCTTTCCAAACAAAATAAAGTTAAATTATTAATCTTATCACAAAATTTTACTTTACCATGCTTTAAAAAACTTGATCTTACCTTTCCCTCTTTTTCTAAACATAGTGAATGATTTGAGAACTGGACTAGATCAGTCGGTCGAATCGGTAAAATTAATAATCGGTCAAGAATTTGGTCCAATTAAGTGATAAAACTGATGGTATACAAAATGGGTTAAAATCCGCAAAACTCAGAATCCTAACAAAACTGGATTCGTTGTTTTACCTATTTGAGGAACTTTTGTCAAAACCCAATTCCCAGTTCTTCAAATCTTTTCAATATACAGCAATTGCAAAAAGCTAAATCAGTGCATATCTAACCCGATCACTATGTGGTAATTGAGAAAATTTTCCTTTCGTTCTATGGCATGAATTCAAGCCAAATCAAAGCTTTCTTTAAATATAGGTGGAAACGTATAATTTTTGTTTGTATCTTTACTCACTCTTGTGCTAATTTCTATTATTGTGCATTTTTTGCTTTGATTTGAACTTCCGTCTGTTAATTTTATGCATCTACTCTTTTTTTTTTTTAAAATAAACAATAGCAAAATTATTTTTGTTTGAGCATGTCCTATTCGTGATAAATATGGGTTTCTTTTTTTTTTTTTTTTTTTCTGTTCCTTCACTTGGCTAGGATTTTCATGGCTATGAGCAAGTGATTTTGACAATTAACATAAAAATTTGTATCTTTGTTTGGTTCAAGAGTGTCCACTTTTCCATATTAGTGTTTGCTAAGTGTGAATTTTTATACTAAATCAATTTTTCTTTTTCATTTTATATAGTTTTAAGCCCTTTTAATTTTAATTTTCAATTCCTATTGTCACTAACTGCTTCTATTATTTGTCACTAACTGCTTCTATTATTTTTCCTCTAAAATTTTAGAATTTTTTTTGTTATTCATATTTTTATTTAAAATATATAATTATAATATTAAAATTATATTGAACTTGACCAATTGAATTAGTAAGACCATTTGAACCAAGGATCAGTCTTGAGACCAATTCACTTACCGATCCAATTTTAAAAACAACGTGTTCAAAAAATAAGATTTGTATAGGATTACCTAAAAATTAATAACTATTCATAAATCTACCTCAAGCAATCGAATTTCCTTAAAAAAATTGATTTCCAACAGAATATCACAAATTTACAAGAGGAAATGCTCCAAAAAAGATGAACAATTTTAATGTAACACATTTTTGCTTACAAGAGGAAATGCTCCAAAAAAAATTGATTTCCAATAGAATATCACAAATTTGTAATTGTTCTTATAAGTGTTCTTCTTCTTTTTGAATTCATCATCTAGTTTAGAGCATTTCATTTTGTAAGATTTCATTTGTGACTTGTATTTGTCATATTTCAAAGTGAGAGTTTCTAAAAACTCATCATCTACATCATCTAACTCATCATATTCTTCATAAAAATGGGGTAAAGAGCTTACCTCATTTGAAAAATCATCGTGTGCCATAAAGCACAAGTTTGCAACTTCTTTCTCTTTATCTTCTTCACTTGAGCTATCATCCCAAGTTGTTTTGAAACTCTTCTTTTTCTCCTTGTCCCCTTCAGTCTTCTTCTTTAATTTGGGGCAGTCATACTTGATGTGGCCTTGCTTGCCACATTCATAACATGTGACCTCCCCCATTTTGTCTTTGAGGTTTGGAGTTGTTTTCTTGAAGTTTTTCTTCTCTTTTCTTCTCCTTATTAGCTCCTTTGTTCTTCTTGAAAACATAATCAATTCCTCTTCCTCTTTGTCACTATTTTCCTCACTAGATATCACCTTCGGTTCCTTTTCTTTTGATGAAGATTTGAGAGTTAAGGTCTTCTTTTCTGGTTTTTTTAATGTGTCTTTTTGCCCTCTAATCTTCTTCATTTCTTTATTCTTCTTCAAGGCTAGCTCATGCGTTAGAAGCTTGCCTATGAGAACATTAGTTGCTACCTTTTCAATCTCTGAATTTGACTCTTGGATGTTGCAAACCCTGACACCAAACTTTTCAAAAGGTTAAGATTTAAGAATTTTTTAGTTTACCTCATGATTGGTGAGAATCCTTCCAAATTTCTTCATGTTAGTGACAATTGAAAGGAGCCTATTCATCATATCCATGATGCTTTCATTCTCGTTTATCATAAACAACTCCCATTCAGTCATATACGTTTCAAGCCTGTTGGACTTCACCAAAGTAGTGCCTTAATGGTAGTTTTCCAAGGCCTTCCATATCCCAGGAGCTTAGAGGCAATGTTGGACCCTTCCTATTTCTTCTCTTAATAGAGAACTAAGAAGGATTGTCATAGTTCTCTTATTTCTTCCTTTGGATCTCCTATGAGCTTCAACCTATTCTTCTCTTGGGATCAATTTTTCACTTCCATCCACAACCTTAGTAGGTGGTTTCCACTCTTTAGCATGACATCCTAAAGATCATCACGTCGTTATCCAAATAAATTTTCATCCTATACTTCCAAAGAGTATAGTCAGATCCATCAAAATATAAGTTGAAATGGATATGGATTCCTTCTTGTACCATGATCTTTTCTCATGTAATTAAGCCTTGAAATGAGATGAGGCTCTAATATCACTTATTGGCCCTTATGCACTAAGAAGAGTAGTTGAATTGGTTGGAGATTAAAAAAATTTTGGAGGGAAGGTTAAAAGATTAGAAAATTGAGAAAAGGTAGAAAGAAAGAACACAAGGTATTTATAATGGTTCGGATGTTAACAAACCTTATGTTTACTCCCCAATTCTTCACAATTAGGTATTTCACTCAACTAAAATTAGTGTATCCAAGCTCACACCAAACTTGTATATTGTGTTTTATGGCTTGCACATAATCCTTACAATTTATATTTTTAGGCTCACACAAAATCTCACTCAAGTGTTTTGGGCAGACTCACACTTTAACCTAGTACAAGAGTTTTGGTAGCTAGGCTAACTTTCAACCCAATTACAAAGGTGTTTAATGCTTACACCAAATAATCAAGAACTCACAATTAAAGAATAAGAAGTTGTGAAGCAAAACTGGAAGAGTTTGTTTACAATAAATGAAATTCTCTTGCATTCTTGTCTATTTGTTGGAGTGTTTATAGGCCACAACCACCAAAGAGACATTACTCACAAACTATACCTAAATCTCTAAGATAAGCTAGGCAGATTTTGCATTAAATGCTTGTCAGTCTAAAGTCACGGTCGTGACTGACATTTCGTGATCACAATTTTCCAATTTGTACTGGAAAGACCGAAATCACGGTATAAAACCTCGTTTTGTGTCTAACAGCTAGCCCACGTGTCCTTCTGCCATTGGTGCTCTAAGAAATATAGTCTTTGTGTTTGACCAACAAACCAAAAGTCACGGTTGTGATTGATATCATTCTTAGGCGTGACAAAGACCGTAAATTCTTCTATTTGGTGAAAAGAGAACACTCTTTTTGATTACGATTGTGACAGGTACTTCACCCTCGTGAATTTTGATATTTCAATAGTTGTTTTGGACACTTGGCATGATTTAGTCACAAACTTAGTTCTTTCCTATCAACTATGAAATTCGCAGTCACGACTTTAGATGCGAACATCATCATGAATCTCTTTATGAATCATTTAAGTTTCCCTCGGTTGGATCGCGACTGTGATTTCCTGCATGAATTCTTCTGGTCTAACTTCATTCATCCTTGATGCAAGGTTGCAATTGTGAATTAAAGGATCATGACTGTGAATTTGGATGTCTTACTCAAAGTTAGAGATTTAGATTTCCATCTAACTTTCAATAAAAAATCTAACTTAGAAACTGCAAAAATAACACTTAAACAAGACATTAATACCTATCAACCTTCACTATCAAGATCAAAAGAGGCCTTTGACTTAGGTTTGACCAACCTAGTCCAACATAAACAACTAGTCAAAATTCCATTTCAGATTTTGGTTTGAAGGTGGTATCCAATCCATTCCAGTATTTCTCTCTAATCCCTTGCACCATTTTTTAATCGGGTTAGTTGATTTGATTATCTTATCAATCGAAAAATTGAAGGATTCATTCAAGCTTTAAACCAATATATTGATCTAATAATGATTATCTCAAATAAGTATTTTTTATTGACAATTTTGTTCTTAAAAGTACTACGATTGCATTGGAGCCAAGTTGACCAAACCAATGAGTAAAAACATGAAGACCAGAATTTGTTGGCAAATTTACCTTATATTAAGAGAGGCCATTAAATGAAGTGGTCTTTAAAGGGTTGCAGAGATGTCCAATTAATTCCCCACTATTTGGTTTACTTACTCCATATAGACCATATGAAAGTGCAATGCAGAAATAGATGATCTACCATTTCCTTAGATGAATTGCAAAAGGTACATTTATTAAGAGAGCTTTCTATGATAACGTAGGAGACCAATATACTTCTAATTATGACAACCACTCAAAAAAACTTTTGTGCACAATTTGTCCTTTGAGCATATTCCAAATACAGTGCAAAAAGCTTTGACTGATCCCAAATGGACCAAAGCAGTGAGTGAAGAAATGACAGCTCTACAAAAGAATAATACGTGGAAGCTCATGCCACTATATGAAGGGAAAATAGTCATAGGATGTGAATGGGTGGAAGCTCATGCCACTACAGGAAGGGAAAAGAGTCGTAGGATGTAAATGGGTGTTCTCTATTAAATACAAAATATATGGAACTATAGATTGGTACCAGGCAAGACTTGTCATGAAGGGATATACACAATCATCAATATTAATTATCAAGAGACATTTTCACCAGTCCCAAAATCGAATACAATCATGATACTGTTGTTAATTACTACCAATTTAGATTGGCCACTTCATCAATTTGACATAAAAAAATGTGTTCCTTCATGGGAACCTTAAAGAAAAAATGTACTTGGATGTCCCACTAGGCTTTACTACTTCACAAACTAAATAAGTATGCAAGTTGCAGAAGGCATTATATGATTTAAAACAGTCATTGAGGGCATGGCTTGGATGATTTAGCTTGGACAAGAAAAAGTGTGGCTTCAAATAAAGTAATTTAGACCATACTTTATTCCTAAAGCATCAAGGAGAGTTGGTAATTGCTCTTATAATTTATGCCGATAATATGATAATTACAGAAAATGATAAGGAGGAGCTTACAATCCTACAAAAATATCTAGCAACTAAGTTTGAAATGAAAAATCTTGGAGGTCTAAAATATTTTTTAGGAATTTAGCTGGCTCGATCAAGTCAAGGAAAATTTCTCTCATAAAGAAAGTATGTACTTGACTTACTAATTGAGATGACATGCTTGACTGTAAACCTATAGACACACCAATAATCCAAAATCAAAAGTTATGAGAACATCAAAACCAGATACCCACCAATAGAGAAAGTTACCAATGGCTTATAAGGAAATTTATTTACTTATCTCATACATGATCAAATATTGCTTATGTCATGATTATTAAATCAATTTATGCCAATCTAAGTGAAAAGCATATGGAAGCTATAAAATAGATCCTATGATATTTAAAAGCATCTCTAGAGAAAGGGCACATGTTAGGAAGTTTAACTACCTAAATATTGATGATTATACGAATGCCAATTAGGCTGGAAGCATTATTAATAAAAAGTCTAAATCTGTGTATTTCACTTTTGTTGGAGGTAACTTAGTCATTTAGAGAAGAAAAAAGCAAAAGGTGGTTGTATTATCTAATGTAGAGGCTTAGTTTTATGGCATCTGTTGGACTAGACTGGTCAAACTTAAGTCAAAGGTCTCTTTTGATCTTGACAATAAAGATTGATTGGTTCTAATATTTTTGTTTAAGTGTTGTTTTGTAGTTTTTAAGATAGGTTTGCATTGAAAGTTGGATAAAAGTTTGAATCTCTAACATTAAGTAAGGCATACAAATTCGCTATTAAGAACCTCAAAATCGTGACCTCGACCTTGCAACAAGGATGGATGAACTTGAACCAGATGAATTCACAGGGCAAATCACAATCACTATCCAACCAAGGAAGACATGATTGTTATATAGTGTGATTATCGGTGGCATTCACGTTCCTAGTCATAATTGAAACTTTTGTAGCTATATGAAGGGAACCAAGCCCGCAACCAAAACTTGCTAAGTGTCTAAGAAAACCATTAGCATATCAAATTTTGCAAGGGTAAAAAAGCTATCAAGATCGTGACCCACTGAAGCATTTTTTTTTCTTATCAAATAGAAAGATTCACGGTCACTGTCGCATTAAAAAAAAACCTTAATAACGATCGCGACTTTTCATTGGTTGGATAAATTCAATGACTATTTTTCTTGCTAAATCAATAACAGTATGCCACGTGGACTAGCAGTTATATATAAATGGGGTTTTGCACCCGTGATTTCAGTCTTTGTAGTGCAAATTGAAAATTCACGACCACGAAATTAGTCTAACAGGCATTTAATACAAAATTTGCCTAGCTTACCTTAGAGATTTAAGCATAATTTGTTAGTAACGTCTCTTTGGTTGTTATTGTTTATAAATAATCCATCAACAGGTATGAATGTAAGAGAATATCATTGATTATAGCCAAACTCTTGTGATTTTACTTCTCAATCTTTTATTCTTTGAATGTAAGTTAATATTATTGGATGTAAGCATTAATATTATTGGGTGTAAGCATTAAACACCATTATAGTTAGGTTTGAGAGTTAGCCTAGTTGTCAAAACTCTTGTATTAGTTTAAGTGTGAGCCTTTGTGAAAACACTTGAGTGAGGTTTTTATGGGAGCCTTAAAACACAAGTTGCAAGGTTATGTGTGAGCCATTAAAACACATTGTACAAGTTTGGTGTGAGTTTGGAAACTCCATTATGAGTTATTAGAATACCAAATTGTAAAGAACTGGGAAGTGAATGTATGGTTTATTAACACTCGAGCCAGTATAAAAATATTATGTGTTTATTCCTTCTCTTTCTCTTTCAATCTCCCAAATTTTGTATCTTCCCTCTAAAATTTTAAAGTCTCACCAATTCAACCCCCTTTCTTGTTGCTCAAGGGCCAATAAGTGATATCATAGTAAGGTTCTCATTAAAACTCTTAATTGAGTGAGCAAATACGCATGGCATATGAAGGAATCCATACCCATCTCAAGCCATTCTTTGATGGATCTGACTATACGTATTGGAAGTATAAGATGGAGATATATTTGGATAGTGATGTGGTGGACCATTGGGACATTGTGACAAATCTATACTTCATGGCATAAGATGACTCCTTGAATAAGGTAAGTTTTTCACCTTATTCTTGTAAAAACTATGATGCATTAGATGATGTGGACGATGAGCTCTTGGAAGCTCTTACCTTGAGATGTGACAAATACAAGTCACAAATGAAAACTTATAAAAAGAAATGCTCAAAACTAGAAAATGTGTTTAACTCATTGAATGAGCTTACAAGTGAACTGAGGACTTATAGTGAAGAACTAAAAAAATCTATAGAAAGCCTTAAAAAGTCATCATCTTCTCTAAATTCCTTAAGAAAGGAAAATGATACCTTCAAATGAGAGGTAATTGAGCTTAGAAATTCTATTTCTAAGTTTCACTAAGGGAAGAAAGTTTTAGATACATTAATTATATCTCAAAGACCCCTATTAGTGTAAGTCAATTATTTGATAAAGATAACAAAGTCACATTTGACCCTAAAGAATGTCGAGTTACCACTTTGGTGGATGAAAGGATAGTCTACAAGGGTGAAAGGAGGGGTAATACTTACTTAATTGACTTAGACAATTTTGCTAACCAATATTCAAGTGTCTTGTGTCCCTTAGCAATGAAGCTTGGCTTTGGCATAGAAGACTTGGTCATGGTAGCATGAAACTCCTATAAAGTCTTTCAAAAGGAAAGCTAGTGGAAGGTCTTCCCCATCTAAAATTCTCAAAGGATAAGAAATGTGGACCATGCCAAATGGGAAAGCAACATTTATCTTTATTCAAGGTAAAAAATGTTATAAGTATATCTAAACCACTTCAACTTATTCATATGGACTTGATTGGACCTACTAAGAGTGCTAGTTTAGGTGAAAAATAATATGCACTTATCCTAGTTAATGATCACTCTAGGTTTACTTGGGTATTGGGTATCCTTTCTAGTTCATAAGCATGACATATTTGATGCTTTTAAAAGTTTTATAAAAAGAGTTCAAATGAAAATGGTTACTTCATTTCTTCTATAAGGAGTGAACATGGAAATGAATTTCAAAATAAATCTTTAGAATCTTATTGTCTAGAAAATGGGATTTCTCATAATTCCTATAACACCACAACAAAATGGTGTTGTAGAGAGGAAAAACAGAATACTAATAGAGATGGTTAGAACTATGCTCAATGAGTATTCCTTCCCTAATTACTTTTGGGCCAAAGCCATTAATACTTCGTTTTACATTGCTAATCGTGTTTTAAAAGACTCATTCTCAATAAAACTTCTTATGAGCTTTAGAATGGTAGAAAGCCTAAGTTGTCTTACCTAAGAGTCTTTGGGTGTAAGTGCCACATCTTAAATACCAAGGATAATCTTGAAAATTTTGATTCTAAGACAAATGAAGGTCATTGAAGTAGACTGACATTTTATCAAAGAAAAAGTTGAGGCCAAAATAGTTCAATTCTCATTCATAAAATCAGAAGGGCAACTAGCAGATATTCTTACAAAAGCTATTCCAAGCAAGGTGTTCCCCAAATGCTCTAGATAAGTTGAGCATCACAGATATCCATGCACCATTTTGAGGAGTAGTGTTGACATGAGCTATCATTTAAGATTTGATTGTTGGGATCATAAAATTAGAATCAATTCCAGAAAATATGCATCACCATAATCTTAGACAAGACTTATGTAAATAATTATTTCTATCTATAATTAGCAGCCTTGTATATACTATAAATATATAAACTTGTATTTCAAAAATATGAATAAAAAAGAATAACATTTCAAGAATATTCACTTGATATATCATTCATGTTTTGTTTCATTCATTTCACTAATGAAAGTATATGTGCTAGGTGATAGTTCAGCTGTAAGTGTCAAGCAGTCGAAAGGAGTGTCAACCAGTGAGAAGGAGAACTCGTAGCAGGGGAGGAACCAATTTCAAGGGGAGAGAAATTTTAATAGACGAAATTGTAATATAAGGAGATAAACACAACTGTCTTCTCAACCGAATTGTTCACAATTGATATTTAAATTTTGAAATATAAGGATTTAAAAAAAAACACACATATTAAAGCTATATAAATTTAACTAAATGCATTTTGCCAAAAAAAAAATCATTTACTTTCTACTGAATTCCTTTTGTTGTTTCGTTTTTTCCATAATTGATTAGTATATTTTAATTAATGCATTTTATATGTAATATATAATTAAAATCCAAAAAATGTCAGCATAAAAAATTTGATTGCATTTTCATAATTGTTCAGTGAAATTACTACACTTTCCTAACGAAATTAATGGCCATACAAGTTGGCGATTTTAATTTTAATAGTAAGAAAATAGCAACAAATTATAAAATAAAAAAAAAACTTTCATTTTTCTTTTAGTTTGAAGATTATTATCAATGAAATAGAAATTCTACTCGAAATTATTAGTGAGGTTGGAACAACAACTAAACTTGAATATTCATATTGTTATGGTAGACCGCCTAAGATAATCAGAATAATATCTCCATCTAAGTCAGTTACTATTAAATTGTAATTTAGAACAGTTATAATAATTTTTTAATCTAAATTATTTATTATTAAGTCATATTTAATACAACTGTGATGGACAAGAAGGACCACATGGAAATATTCGAAGCATATACGCAACCGTTTATAGCTGAAAACGTCAGCTCCTGTTTTCCAGTAGTATGTGAGTCACGTGGGTAGTATCAGATCTAGAGCCATATAAAGTTTAATAATAAAAATCAAATTAAATTATTAAATATCTGAAGCTATAGGATAATGGTTCTCAATTTTCAATTTTAGTAATTGGGGTAGTTTGATAGGGATTCATAAAATCTTTCCATGTGTTCATATTAATAATTATTGTAATATCTTTTATTTTCTGTTAAAAA
>CATIWR010036223.1:0-11601 GCA_949677035.1 Omphalea diandra
ATTGGTTGGAAGTTCACTTTTCCTCTTTTAGTCCCTCTTCTTCACTCCTTAAGCACCTTTATCCATCTCTCAATCCTTAAATGCTCCTTATACTCTTAAATAAGCTCTATAACACCATTATTTATGATACTATAACATGCACATAATATAAGACAATTTTTCATGTAGCTATACAAATACTACATATATGTTCAAGTGTCCCAAATATGACGGTGCAAGTGTCATTGTCATGCTTCTACAAATCGCATGACTAAGTGATCATTTATCCAATGCATATGTTCATGTGGGATTTCATATAATTTATGAAATGAATATGTTCATGTGATAATGCCAATGAATGTGGATAGGGATGTTACATAACAACTATACCTCTTGAAAGACCAATAAAAGTATGCCATGTGGACTAGTTGTTAGATACAAACATGGTTCTCCACCATGATTTCAATAATTTTTATGGTTGAAGTAAAATCACGACTGTGAATGACCAGTTGCGACTACGAAATCAATTTGACAGGTATTTAATGCAAGATCTGCCTAGCACAACTTGGAGATTTAGACATAGTTTGTTTGTAACGTCTCTTTAGTAGTTATTTCCTATAAATACTCCTCCAAATAGACATGAATGCAAGAGAATAACATTGAATATAACCAAACTCTTACAGTTTTATTTTTTAACCTTTAATTCTTTTATGTGAGTTAGTATTATTGGGCGTGAGTATTAAACTCCATTGTTTTGAGTTTGAGAGTTAGCCGAACTGTAAAACTCTTGTATAAGTTAAGTGTGAGCCTTTAAAAAAACACTTGAGAGGTTTTTGTGTGAGTCTTGAAACACAAGTTGAAAGGTTATGTGTGAGTCATAAAACACAAAGTGTAAAAGTTTGGTGTAAACTTGAAAACACCATTTAGTGCTAGTAGAATACCTAATTAAAAGAATTAGGGAGTGGACGTAGGGTTTGTTAACACCCGACCCATTATAAAATTTTATGTCTCTAACTCTTATTTTACTTCTTCTATTTCCATCTCTCAAAACTTTTCCTCTAAGTTTTAAAATTTTTCACCAATTTAACTCTCCTTCTTGGTGCTCAAGGGGCAACAGCCTTGGATCAAACCTCAAAACCAACCCAAGCCCACATAGCCTAAAAGCTTAAATTTGTTAGCCTTGGTTTAGTGGGTTGTATAACTAAGTATATGGTTATATGGACCAGCCCTAAAACCCTAATAGAAAGAAGGTTTTACAACTTAGAAACTTGATGGCCAAGTGATTTGTACAACAAATTGTGTGGCTATACAAACCAAACCCTAAAACCCTAATAGAAAAGAAGATTTTGGAACATCGACATCTAACATTCAAAGTGATGTACATTCATCACCAATGGTTTGTACAACTTACCGCTCGGCTATATCGACATCCTTCCAACCCTAATTCTAAAACTTTCATAGTCTTATCTAGGGTGGGACGTGAACGCCAACCATTCCAAATTTTGGTATACCCCTCCCCTTTTACAAATGCCAGCCCATTTGAAGAAAAAAGAGGAGAGACTTGGACAATCCTAGCAAAATTCTACCAACTTTTCACCATAAATATCCCTAAACATAAAAACCAACCCTAATTTATCAACACTAAGTTCCAAGGTGCTTATTTGAGATTGACCATGATTGATGGTCTCTTTGGCAATTATTTTTGAATATCAATTTATCCATGATGATTTTGAGTATGGTTGATAGATTGGCATGACCTCTCCCAACATGTCACATGACCCCATCCCTTTTGAATTTGATTATGATGATGTTTTTAGCTTGATTGATTGTATTGCTCTAGAAGCATGTTTAGAGGCATTAATCGACCTAAATAATAACCTGGTTAAAATGGTAAAAAATAAACCAAAGATGTGGGAAGGGCATATCCCAATATCCAAGAGGTTTGGGGTGTCTAGCCTTTTTCTCAAGCCACATCCAATTTCTAAACCCAATCTCTGATGGGGTAAAAATTAGTTGTGTCTTCTAAATGACTTAGTTAGGCTCATATTTCCTCTTGCTTGTATTCTTGTCCCGACCAAAGTCGAGTGATGACTCCACATTTTCCTAAGGATGATATCAATGTATTGTCTCGCTTTGGTCCCCAATGAACCACAACTTTGGAAATAAGCTTCAAATTTGTGTGAGGTCTGAAGGATCCCCTTGTTGATCCAAACGTGAACCATGTTTTGGGGTTATTACCAATATATGACTCTCATCCTCTTGATCTTCATTGATCAATGAAAGGATAAAGTTACAAGTAAAATTTCATTTGTTCGAGTGAAATCTTGAGGGCACTCACATATTATAATAATAAATCTTAGCTAAATTTAATATTTATTGTTATTAAATAATTAATCAATTGATTGAGTGATTAATTATTATTTTGTTAAAGTTATTATCAAGTAAATAAAATAATAAAATAAATTTCTTAAAATTCATAATTATGTACAGATGTTGTTGTAACAAAAAATTGTCTATTAATTAATATCTTTAATTTTATGTGACATAATTTCAAAATAAAATTTATTGAATTTCAACGAAGTAATATTTGATAATCAATTAAATAAATATATTAAGTATAATAAAAAATAAAATTAATAGATAAGCATAAATTACATATACATGCACGAGATAATTATAACAAAAGATTATATATTGATTCATACCTCAAATTATATTAAAAGATAGTTCATTAAGTCAAAATTTTAATCTTATATAACATAATTTCAAGAGAAATTTTGCTAAATTTAAACGAAGTAATCGTTGACACTATATTATAGTACTGCTGACCTTTATATTCTTAAAATTTTGAACAATTAATAAAATTAATATAAATCTTAACTTCATGTCTAAATTTTTTGCTTTTAAAATTTTTACGATTTTTGTTTAGAATTTTTTAAAATTTTACTTTTAAAATTTTTCTTATTTTTTGTTTAGAATTTTTTGTCATATGATATTAGTTTTTTATTTAGAATTTTTATTATTTAGATTTTTAATTTTCTATTCAGAAATTTTTTATATGATAATTAATTTTTTAATTGAAATTTTTAATATAATATTTTTTATAGTATAATATAAAATAGTGATATGTAATTATATTATATATATATATATTCAATTGAGTGAATAGTTACAAACATGTATACGATGCACACTCTCTCCCGACTAGTCGCCAGCCGAACGACAAGAACAGCCGGAGCCGGAGCCGTGCCTAGGGCACTCTTGTAAAACATAGAGCAAAGTTGAAAATGCTCTAAATTTAAATTGCCATGGTACACAGAACGGTGACCACTATCACATCAGAGGTGCTTCAACACCATTGATCTGATCTGATGTAAGAACAAGTTAAATGTGGCAACTTGGTGGCCCTACCTGGGTTGATGAGACCTGAACTTCCCATATGTTAATGTCTGTCTGTGACCATTCTCATAAATGCCAGACCATGTACCTTTATCTTTTCCTAGGTACGAAAAACACTAGAACCAGCAAAGCCATAAAAACACTTCTCATCCCTTGCTACAACACTCTCTCGACCGCCTTGAAAATCTCCTAAAAGCCAAATTCAAAAAATACATAAATTTCTTTGATTTTGTAAAAATGGTTTCTTTGGAGGATTCACATTCCAATTCAAATCGCTTCCCTTTAGCCAGTAACAACTTCTATAGCTCAAAATCATCTGCTTCCACTACCAAAATCAGCCGCCATGTCGGCCGTTCCATGCGGACGATACGCTCAAATCTCTACCAAAACGACAACAGTAGCAACTGCTGCTCCTTCACTACTGCCGCCGACAACTCCGTTTACGTGTCCGAAAACCTGACCGATTCTGTCATCGACATGCGTCTCGGGGAGCTCGCGTTGCGAAACAGCAAGAGCGATGACAAATCTGGAAAATCCCACAACCTTGATGAGAACTTTCTCGACATTTCTCAAGCATTCAGCGATTTCTCGTCTTGCAGCAGTGATATCTCGGGGGAATTGCAGCGTCTCGCGAGCTTACCTTGGCCCGAAAACAAGCCAAGAAACGAAGGTGGCGAGCCGGAGCCGTGCCTAGGGTTCCTGCAGAGAGAGAACTTCTCGACGGAAATTATTGAGAGCATTTCACCAGAAGATCTTCAACCGACAGTCAAGATCTGTGTGAATGGGCTTCATTCACCGTCTGTTGCGGTCAAGAGATCTGCGGCAGCGAAGCTTCGACTTCTGGCGAAGAACCGGGCTGATAACCGGGCGTTAATTGGGGAATCCGGTGCTATCCCGGCCCTAATTCCTCTACTACGATGTAGCGATCCGTGGACGCAAGAGCACGCCGTCACAGCGCTGTTAAATCTGTCCCTCCATGATGAAAATAAGAGTTTAATAACAAACAATGGAGCTATAAAATGTTTGGTTTATGTGCTGAAAACAGGAACTGAAACTTCTAAGCAAAACGCAGCGTGTGCTCTGCTTAGCTTGGCATTGGCAGAAGAGAACAAGAGTTCGATTGGAGTTTGCGGAGCTATTCCTCCGCTAGTTTCGTTGCTGATTAATGGATCCAACAGAGGAAAAAAGGATGCTTTAACGACTCTTTACAAGCTTTGCTCGATTAAGCAGAACAAAGAGAGGGCAGTGACTGCTGGGGCTGTGAAGCCGCTGGTGGGGCTGGTGGTAGAGCAGGGGACTGGGATGGCTGAGAAGGCGATGGTCGTGCTAAGTAGCTTAGCAGCTATTGAAGAAGGGAGAGTGGCAATTGTGGAGGAAGGAGGGTTTGCAACACTGGTGGAGGCGATAGAAGATGGTTCTGTTAAGGGGAAGGAATTTGCAGTGTTTACGCTATTGCAGCTGTGTGCTGATAGTGTGAGGAATCGCGGTTTGCTCGTGAGGGAAGGTGGGATTCCTCCTCTTGTTGCACTTTCGCAGACTGGGAGTGTTCGTGCTAAGCATAAGGTATTTACATTATCGCTACTTTTCAAGAGCTATTTTCTGCTTCATTACAGGTTTTGTTTTTATTGAAATCATGTTGTTGGTAGTGGAATGACTTTTGAGCTTGGCTAATTTGTTCTTGTGGTCACTGAACTATACTCTAAGTTCAAGTTATTTAACTATCATTAGTATTGCAGCTAACATAATCCGGCCAATTGATAATTTTCAGGCCACTCATTTTAAAAATATAAAATATTGCCTCAGCATCACATTGGTGGCCTGAAAATTGTCAATTGGCCGGATTGTATTAATTGGAACACTAATGATAATTGTCTTAATTGCACAAAATCAATCTATCATGAGGACAATAGAATTTTGGCTAAGTGTGGGAACAAATTACCCTTTTGAGTTTATTCAAACTCTATTTTTAGTTGTTGAAATCTTAGTTATTTGTGCTATTAAGCATCCTTGGATAAGTGTGTTATTAAGATCCATTTCTCGATTAACTTTTTGTAGTTGGAACAACTTGAAATGGTGTTTTGGTTGTATTTTCTTAATTGGTGTTTAGATGATGTTTTTTTTTTGGCAGGCTGAGACGCTTCTTGGGTACTTGAGAGAACCAAGGCAAGAGGCTTCATCTTCGAGTCCATAAAAATTTATGCCCCTGGCATAAAACTACTTTTATGAGAGGTAAATTACTAATTAGACTGAGTTATTGGTTGTTAATGATTTTGTAAATAGGGAGTGTTTGAATGGATTGTACAGTGTGGTTTATAAGTTTGGGGAGAATGTGGAGTCTACTGCAATTAGAGGAAGCTAGTGAGCAAGAAACTGACTTTTTAGAGATGAATGATGAGTTTAGCTAGGCTTTGGGGTTTGCTATTATCATGTCTTTCTAGCGGAGGAGCAGGAATACCTGTTCTTCTTTGTGGGTTTTTGACGGATTTGGTGAAAATTTGGGTTTTTTCTCCTAGTGTTTTGTTTGGATGACCCAAATTCTGTTACTGATTGTTGTTGTTTAAACTAGTGAAGATAGAAATATGCTACTAGTTGGGGCATGTATTTTTATTTGCATCATGTAGCTTGGATTTCTGTTGAACTAAATGTTGATTTGGATCTTCAGCTAGTATGTTTAAGTGTCCACTCAAGCTGTGATGCCTTGATAAGTTTTGACAGTAAAAGAAAATTCATGTTGTGTCTGAAAAATGTATCCCTTGCAACCCTTCACTTATTTTGATTGTGTGATTTTCCTATCAAATATTTTATTTTCAAAAAAAAAAAAAAATTTCAGGGGAGGAAGTATTCTATTGGTTTTTACCTCCGGTACTTTATAATAAAAGAAGGGGATTTTGGGAAGCAAGGATTTTTTAACTCTTGATCTGCTTCACATATAATAACAACAGGTGGGCAGTAGATCATTGAACTGTTAGCCCAATGGCCAGACGAGGGATCTCTAGGGGCTCTGTAGTTTTTACTGTGGCAATCAGGCTTTATTTTATATCTACTTCTCGGAACCACGGTCAAATCGATTTCATAAATCATCGAACCCTCTGTTCGTTGATTGTAGATCTTGCCTCTGCGACCTTATGCTCGAGTTGGATTCTTTCTACCTAATAGAAGAAAGACATGAAATGGCCACATATGGTTTGCTTAAAGTTAAATCTAAGGTTCGAAAGAAAATTTTGGATGGCAAATGATGGGAGTGAGGCCCCTCGTTCTGATGTTGTGTTTGGTGTTAAGTCGTTTTATCTGCTGCATGCTTAGGATCACCACCTGTCTGTCCTTTTTCCTTTCCTGTGTGTAAAATAAAAAGGACGCCACCGCTTATACCCCACAAAAGATTTTACATTTGTAGAGCAATATATCATATCTTATATCTATGATATGACATGATATAATTGTTTTGATTGTCGTTGTTCATTTTGTATTAGCTGGCGAGGCAGGTATCCTTTGTCCCGCTTTTTCCATGGTCTCTATCTCATTATTCATTGTTAGTAATCAGTATCACCCAAGTGTCGGTTCTCTTTGTTTAATATCCTCCTATTTTGGAATGGCAAGAAAGGTAGCAAGATTGCCATTGCACTTTCATTTTAGAAGGGAACTCGACATTTGCTTGTCATGAGTTTCTATAAATTTTGGCTTTAGTTACTTAAAAATCTCAAAATTAAGTTGATTTTCAATTTTAGTCTTACATTAAACAACCATTCGCAATGTTAGACTACAACTGAATTTTTTCAGCTGCCAAAATGGCGGCATAGTATTTTTTCAATATGTATGAAAGAGAAAAAGCATGACAGCATTTTTTAATATATAGGAAAGAGAAAAGTATGATGTAGGATTTTATATTTTTTTTGGCTTTCTTTAAAAACCACGACCGACACATCTCTATTTCTGCTCTCCAGCGCTGATCCACCTCCTCTATTTCAAGCTTCTGCATCCTGCGGCAGTGTTGCTTCGTATATAACCAAAGATCACAAACAAAACAATCTCCAGTAACAGTAATTTAAATTGCTGCAACTGATTCCCTAGCCGAATGGGTAGGGATGATATCCCACGATCTTTTAATCAGATGTAGTGAATTTTCTTTAACAGGGATAATAGGGATCATTGTTAAAAATCTTTCATTCCCTACATACACAGACTACTGATTTGTAGCGGCTCTATTAAAAATTATTTAAATTGCTGCTGTGGAACACAAATTAATATTATTTAAATAATTAATTCAAAGAAAATAGACGAAATCCATAAAAATAAGCAATATTTTTGAAAATCGAACTGGTAATTGAACCAATTTTATGACCGATTCATGGATTAATAATTGAACCAATTTTATGACCGATTCATGGATTAATACTATGACTGATTCATGGATTACCCAGTTTAACCAGTTGGGTCAATAATCTCTTAGAAATATATTTTATAATTTTAATAAAAATATAACAAATAATCAAAGATCAGCAGTAATGATGAAATATCTCAGTAAATATTTTTAATAAAAAAATGCAAAAAAATAATCAAACATCTTTCATCTAGAGAAACATCTCAGCAAGCAAAAGAATAAAAATGAATAATCTTAGCAAATATTTTCCTTTGAAAGTTATAATAACAATCAAAATGGTTAGTGAACAGCGAGAGAGAAATAAAAAACATATTGTTAAAGATTTGGCAGTTAGTAATCTCATTTTTCAAAGCAATTTTTCCTTAACTACACAAAAACAAGAAGAAACATAATCAAGAAATGATAAAATGAAGCTAACAACCATCCTTGTTTTGGGTTTGATAAATATCCAATACAAAAGGAAAGGGAAGGGATTGTTAGGTCGATAGTTTTGTTTTTTGTAAGAAACCTGAAGGAAGATAGAATAAGGCCAGATGGGTACAAAACAAAACGCCGAACACAGTAGCCTTTTTATCTTCTCCCTATGGGACGAGAGAGACGGTGAAATACTGCAGCAATGATTCAAGACGTGTTAGGTATGATAGGAAGTGTCTGTAAGCTGCTGCTTTTGGAAATTGGGAGAAAGAGATGAGGAATTTGGTTTGAAGAGTTTTTTATTTTTATATTCCAGCACAAAAGGATGCAGTTTAACAAAATCCCGGTTTTAAGGTAATTTTTGGACTGATTCAGTTCTCGGTTTTATCGGTCCAAGTGACTGGTTTGTTCTAATTTTCAAAACCTTTAAAATAAGCAACAAGTTCATAAATAAATGTACAATAAGACTTGCAAGAATGAAAAATTATTGATATTAAGAATACAATTTTGGAAATGTAACGTTGAAAAATAAAATACAACTGCTATTTTTTGTAAGGTTTTTAACTTGTTATTGCTTAGCAAATTCTTTAATAATCTATGCCATTAATTACAGAAATAAAAGAATTAAAAAGAGAAATGAAAACTATATTTTAATTGAAATCATCCTTAGTGCTGAGTACGGTCTTTAAAAGTTTTTGAATTTGTTGGCTCTAGTGCATCATGAAGGGCATTGAATTTGTGGCAAATTTGAAGTTTTGATTTTGGAAAAAGTTCACAAATATGAAAGATTGGAGAAAGAGAAGGAGAAAAATAAACACAAAAATTTTATCGTGATTCGAGTATTAACCAACTCTACATTCACTCTCCAATTCACCAATTGGGTGTTTTATGCAATCACTAGTATTTTACAATTTCACACACAACTTAGTGTTTAATTTCACACCAAACCTTATAATTGTTTTCCAAATGCTCACACGTAACCTAGTGTTTTAGGTTCATGTCAAACTTTACAAGTGTTTTTCCAAAACTAACACTCAAACCTATACAAAGTTTTTCTAAGACTCACTCTCAACCTAAACAAAAGTTTTTTATACAAGGGCTCACTCTCAAACCCAATGCGAAGTGTTTAAAGCTCACACCAAACTATGTACAAAGAAATAAAGAGTTAAAGTTGAGAATTAACTTAGTAAGAGTTTTGTCACATTTCAATTGTTATCCTCTTACATTGAAGTCTATTTAGTGGTGTATTTATAGGCAATAACCACCAAAAAGACGTTACAAAGAAATTATGTCTAAATCTCTAAGTTGTGCTAGACATATATTGCATTAAATGCTCGTTAAACGAAATTTGTGGTCGCTAATTTTGAACTGTATCTAATGGCTAGTTCACGTGACATGAAACCATTGGTCTCTTTAAAAACTAACAGTTAGATCTTTCTAACATATCTTAAAATTCAAGGTCGTTACTTCAAATTCACAGTCGCTATTTTCTTTTTCGGACGCGATTGTCACCATGAAATCATTTTTCTAACATGGAAATGTTGTTTCTGAAATTTGTGGTCGCTACTGAAATTCACGGTAGCGACTTTTAAATCTCAACAATATTTTTCTAAAAATTTGCAGTCACTTCGAAATTTGCAGTCACTGATTTTAAAGGTAGATTTTCATACTTGGAGTTTTTTTGCTTCTAATCACTTTTATTCATCTCCTAATGAGATTCTATCTTAATATCTGCAAAAACAACACTTAAAATTGATATTCGAATCTTTCAATATATACTATCAAGATCAAAAGAGATTCTTGACTTAGGTTTGCACAACCTAGTCCAACAATCTCTCCCTTTTTAATTTTGACAATCTAGATTGAATATGCAAAGGATAAAGAATCAATTATGCATGCTCCTAAAAGAATGATTGTGAAGTGATTCAAATCATAAGTATGAAATTGCTTCCCCTCAATCCATACTCCCTTTTAGTTATTTTATGCATCAGAATTGTAAGAAGATGCCATAAGTGCCAGGATCATGGTAGCCTCAACCATTTACCTCCGATAAAAGCAACAAAATTTGACATTACCTTGGTCATTCGCAGCATGGGGGATTGACATGATTGGGAAAATAAAACCAACCTCTACAAGGAGGCATAAGTATATTATAGTTACGGTTGACTATTTTTTTGAATGGGTGAAAGTTGAATCTTTTAGCAAACTAGAGGAAAAATAATGGCTTATTCATGGAAAATAGCTTGATTTGTTGTTATAAGGTATCTTATCATATTATGATAGATAACAGAGTGCATTTTTAGCCTAAGGTCAGAATAATCTTGGAAAAATATAAGGTGACCCATCATAAGTCATCACCATATAAACCACAAGCAAATGGAGTAGTTGAGGCTACCAACAAAAATGTTAAACATATCCTCGTTAAAATGGTAGAAACTTATAATGACTAATAAAAGAAAACCATAACTAGAACATTGATAGAAATGACACCATATTCCTTGGTATATGGGATGGAAGCAATGTTGCCAAAAGAGATGAAGATGAAATCTCTACAGTTGTTGGTTGAAATAAAGATCCCTGAGTCCAAGTGAGTGAGGAATCGATTTGAACAGTTGCCTTTGTTACATGAAAAGAGATTAAAAGCTCTCTGCCATATCTAATTATACCAAACTAGAATGGTGCATACATTTGACAAAAGGGTTAAGATGAGTGCAATAAAGGTTGATGATGTTGGACTAGGATGATTAATCCTAAATCTAGAACCTCTTTTGATCTTGACAAAGTAGATTGATCATCACTAATATTTCAAATAAGTGTTATTTTTGCAGAAATGAATCAATCTCCCAAGAAGAAATGAAAGGAGTTGATAAACTCCAAAGTGACATGTAAATCGTGATCGCAATCTAGGATTGGTGACCGCGACACATGTTAAGACATGCTGAAATTCAAGCAGGCAAAATCGCGGAGCCATTCTCGGTTGCGACCAATGGAAAAGAATAAGTCGACCAATGGAAAAGAATAAGTCATTCTGTGACAGATGAATTCGTAGTGCAAATCACGCTTTAGTCGTGACCGCAAATTTCAAAGTAACTCAAGAGGGAAGCAAGTCCACAACCACAACCTTACAAGTGTCTCAGAAGACTGTTGGAAGTCAAAAATTGCAGAGGCATCTTGTTGGTAGCGATCGCGAACCCTGTGGAAGAAAGTTAACCACTTTGGCAAATGGATTTGCGTCCTCTGTCACGGCCTATGCAAGAAAACTTGCGACCGCGACTTCTGAAAGTAGGTAAAAGACAACGACTATATTTTTCTAGTGAACTAATAAGAAGTTGCCATGTGGACTAGCCGTTAGACACAAACGGGGTTTCCCTTGAAGAATTTCGATTTCGCAACTGCGAACGGCAGTAGCGACCGCGATTTTATCCTGACAA
>CATIWR010036224.1:0-30395 GCA_949677035.1 Omphalea diandra
CATTTGATATCCCACATCGGAGAAATAACAAAGGGAAGAGAGTTCTTTTTGTTATAAATAGAGTCATATCCCACATCGGAAAAAGACTAAAAGGGTGGGAGTTTGTTTTGTTATAAATAGAGCCTTAATTCCTTTAGTTTGATAATCCCAAAAATTGTCTACTCATCTCTTAGGCAATTTTCAATATTTCTCTCTCTTTTGTAATATTTCACTTTGTAGTCATTTTCTTAGTGAAATATAATTTTGGTAGTGTCTGAGAACGTAGGCATATTTGGCCGAACCTCGTTAAATTCTGGTGTTCTTATTTTGTCTTTATTTTCAATAGCTATTTTGTAGGGTATAGTTGTAGTGATATATTGTGCTGTTAAATTACTATTAGGATGATTCTGTCTAAGGAGATTGAGTTTTAAGTGGGACCACTTGTGACCCCTCCAATTTTTCCTGGGAATCAACTATAGTGTGGTTTTACAATACAATCTTTCACTCTCTATTCACCTATAAATTTATTAGGTAAATTTGGTAGGTGAAATATTATCCTTATTCCACAACACAGACAATAAGAAAACAAGGGTTTTAAAGAAAATCATCAGGCAAAACGCTTTTTTCAAAACAAACGTTTTCTTCTTTCTAGAAAAGGTACGAAATATAGAAAGTTAACTTCCTACCTAATAATGTTTACATTATTTTCCACCCAAAATTTTTTTTCTTTTAATGTTTGTTTTTTTTTTTTTTCTCTTTTTTAATCGTTTTAAAATATATTGACATGCCTCGCGAGATGTCTGTGAGTCACATGCTAGGGAAGTTTGACTGGAGAACTCTGGTGTCAAAATTCGCCAAATCTAGGGACATTTGTGACTAAAAAAATTAATTTTGTCCTGATCTGAAATTTTCTGCCAAATTTGATGATCTATTTGACACTTTTTTTTTTTTTTACTAGAGATCTGTACCAACGAACCCATTAAGACTTGGCACGCACAGATAAAGCGTGCTTGCATTGCCAACACATGTCACTGCCCTGTGAGTTATGAATTTATTTTTGCCAATGCTAGTATAGAAATCAAAACGTGATTGTAATTCTTCTCTTGCTTTCTTCAATTCCCACCAACTCTTGACCACTAAAATAAATAATTAAAATGATATAAATAATAAAAAGACGTACAGCTGTTCAAGCTAAAAAAGACAAAAGAATAAAATACAATTACAAGTTTCTACATCCTTTGCGTGGTGACACCCAAACGCATCATTTTCTATTTTTTCGTCATACACAATCATTCCATTTATCTCGTTTTCTTATATCAAAAAATCTTTTTATTAGAATTTTAAAGATTGTAAAAGAATACATTTTTTTTTTTTTAATAATTACCAAAAGCTTCATTCACCCACCAACCACTATTACTGTCACATATTTTACTCTTTTTCAATTAATGGTTAAAAGTCAGATCCAATCAGGAGATCAAACTCATAAATTTAAAAATATGATCATTGATTGATTCAATTAATTTTAAATATTATAAAGAAAATTTCACACATAGAGTTTTGTGGATATTTTAAAAGTTTGAATATAAATTTTAGCAAAATCATTTTTTAGTGTAATGGAATTCAATTAAAAAATAAGTGAATTAATTATTGCAAAATACAAATAGCACATAGTAATTAACCCCTAAATGATCTTTTAATTTTGTGGCTAAGAGTGATGTCTCTGAGGCCAACAAGTTTCGGATTCAATTTATACTATTGGTGGTAGAGCTTCCTTTAATAGGAAGATTTAAAAGATTCTCTCTTCCTCACTTATATTATGTAGCCTGAAGATGAAAATCTAGGATGAACATAAAAAAAAATGATATTTTTTAAAATATATAAAAAAAAGTGAAAAAATATAAAAATGTGAAAAAAGTTTTTAAAATAAAAAAATGGAATTTAATAAAAATTTTCATATTTTATATTTTTAATTAATATTAATAAATTAATTCATCGTATGAGAGCATTCAGTCACCCAATATTACCAAACAAAATAATAGTAGCTAACCCAATTTTATACATGATAAGATCGATATGGGTACTAACCGACAAAATCAGTAACAAAATGATGAATTTGATTTGGACGCAAGACTGAATTGTGAACAGAAGTTATGCCTTCCGTTCAATCCCAACCTCCACTATTTTACTTGCCGTTTCTGTCGCAAATTCTGACACAGTCTGTACACAGATAATAAAATTTATTGTGCAGTTAATTATTTAATTTTTCTTTTGATATGTAGAAATAATTACTTATAATTATCTATAAAAATTATTATAATATTATTTATTTGATAAATATAAAGAGACATATTTTTTAAATTTTAATTTTTTTATCTTTTTATTTGTACATATAATTTTTCTTATTTTTGCTCCAAAGTTAATGTTGAAAATGACCGAATTAATATATGTAAGCATATTTAATTTTTAGATTTAAAATTATTTAAACTTTTTTCATTATTTTGAGTTCAAATTATTTAAATTTCATTTAAAAAATAAATTTTAATAAAATTTAGATCGAATTTAAAAGCTAGATTTTCTTTGATCTACTCACATGTTGAAGTTTGTTCAACTATATCATACCTTCTGCTCCATGGTCGGTAATTCTTCAGTCCATGGGCGGCGGTGATGCATTCCTCACTATGGTTGAACTAAGTTCAAGTGATTTATCTAGAATTCGTCCAATAATTTGACTGAAAGTAATATTATTCATTAAGTCAGGATTTGTCTCCCGCGATTTTTTTTTTCGAACAGTGTGATATGGTGTGGTTAATATTGTTAATAGAGCCACCATAAGTTAGTAGTTAATTATTAATAAGACAGAAAAGAATTTTATAAGACATCTTTAATAAAAGAATATCCATTAATGATAAGATTTGAATTCAAACTCTCAAGAGCTTTGAGGCATCACCCTTATCATTAAATTAGAGATCATTTGCGGTTTGTTTTAGATGATGAAGAGGTGAAAAGATGACATACAAATTGAAGACTGGCAAAGAAGGTGGTGGTGGTGGTGGTGGTGGAGGTGGAGGACTCTTTTAATAGACCAACTACAATTTTTAACCTAGCTGGCATAATAGATTCCGTAAGATATTCACAATCCTGCTGATTGATTGATTGATTATACAAAGACATTGCCTTGTATTTGCTTAAAAATTAATTTAAAAAAATAATTATATTTGTCACTTGAAGAATAAAAATCAGTACCCAAAAAAAAGTATATTGGAGAAAAATGGCCGTGGAATAATATTAATACAAAATATGTATAGACACAGCATGCTTAATATGCTTAATAAAAGTTATAATTTTTTTATCTGATTTTAATGTTAAAAATATAAGTGACATAACTCGAAATTTAAAAATAATTCAGAAATTCTTTTATATCTTGATTTATTCATAATTCAGTTTAAATCTATCTAAAAACATAAGACACAAAATTAATTCAATTTTATTAGAACTCACTTTATTTGACATCTTTATTATCTTTAATGCTTGATTTTAATGGAAATAATAAATAGGTTAGATCATATTAGTGTTATATTAATTTTGAGTTGGATCAATTGTGTGTCAAAAAAATTTCAAAGCATATATATATATATATATGAGTGGCAGTGAAATTGCGTTATTAACTTTGAGATATAAAAAAAATTAGGTCATTTTTAAATTACAAATTGAATCAAATCACTCATAATTTTAAATTTTTTAAAAATTTAAATTAAATCAAATTTAAATATTTTTAGATTGAATCAAATAAAATCTTTGATTATATTTTGACAAGTCCATGAATTAAATTAGAATCAAGTTTATATTTAATCTAAAATTTTTTTAAAACACTTCAAATTTCGAATAAGGCTGGGATGACTTTTCCGCAAGCAGGTTAAAATAAAGTTTTTAGTGGAGAAGACATGAACATATAATGCCCAACAAAAACTGAGTAGCTAATTCCAAATCTAAAGATGACATCCCAAAAAATAAAATCAAAAGCAAAAAAAAAAAAAAAAAAGGCTAATTTATGAAAAAGGAAAAGTTGTTGTAGTATTTTTTTTTTTTTTTAATGGCTAGTGTCTACATTTTAGTTTGATTTTCATTAAACCTGGCACTTTAATTTATGTTCCATGGAAATAAATAATACTAGTGGAGAATCTGTTGCAGGAATAATTAGAATAATATATTTTAAATAATTATTATTTATTTTTATTTATTAATTAATTAGTTGAATTATTAAAATTAATATATAATAATTAAATTTTCATTATTATTTTATCAAATTACTGTTTAATTAGCTATTTCAAATAAATAAAATAATAATTATAAATAATTTAATTTAATAAATTTTAATAATAATATAAATTTTTAAAAATTATAGTTTTATTAGCTTTTTCATTTTTTATTTTTAAAATTTTTCTTATTATGTAGAATACTAAATATTTAATTAATATTTTGTTTACCATATAAAAATAAAAATATGTTTCATTGTCACTTGTTAACAATATTATATTGCTAATATAATTATTTAACAAATGATAAAACTCATCTAAAATTAAATTTGAGATTAAATTATATATATATATATATATATATATATATTATACTAAGGTATTTGATTATGGCAAAAAAAATTATATCTAAAAACATTTTTTGTTACTTCAGAATATTTAATATGTAAAAACTTGAAAGTTATTTACATAACCTGTGTTTTATATGAAAATTTCTCATAATAACATGATATAGTAATAAATTTGAATATAAACTTTATATCAAAATATTATTATTATTATTATTATTATTATTATTATTATTATTATTATTATTATTATTATTATTATTATTATTATGTACCATACATACATTAGAAAAGGCCCAATTTAATAAAATTGATTAATTTAATAAACATAGCTAATTTGAGTACATATATTATTTTGATTATATATTTTGTAAATTTTTCTACATAAAGATTTTTATTGTTCCGATTATTCTAATAGATTTGAATTTATTAGAAAATTAGATATTTTAAGAGTTCATTTGGATAGTATTTTTACTTGATTTAGAAATTCCATCTATAAACAAAGCCTTGTGAAAACTTTATTATTCATCTTTTTTATATCAGTAATTTTTTTTTTTCATTTTTAATCATATCTTTTAAAGTAGCCAATCTCAATCCTCTTATACTAATTTTGTAACTTTTTAATCTTTTTTTAGAGAAAAGAAATATATTTCAAAGACGAAGAAACATCAGCATGATCAAGATAAGTTAACTAGTTTGGAACACATCCCACAAACACAATAGTGGAATCTGATAAAGAAAAAAGAAAATTGAGCTAAATGATGAACAAAATTATTCGCCTTGTGACGAACCCACTAAAATTAAGGCTGAAGAAAGACTATTACACAAGGTTTGGATGTATGATATAAGAGAGGCGAAATACGAAGATCAGCTGAACTGGAGTAGAAGGAGCTATTGATTTTCCTGCAATTTGATTCAATAATCAAGTCTCGAATACCATACTCAATAGCGAGTAATTAATTAGCCATCTCGGCAAGCCATGGCTTCTGCACAGTCAATGGAAAAGCAAACTGGATAAAATCTGGAGGACACTATCGCTATGCCTTCAGAATTGCGAATAACAATTTCAATACCTGAACCAGTACCACCGACTATGGAGGCACCCACATTAAGCTTCAGCTTCGTTCCAATAAGAGGAGTGCAATTAGTGGCATTCTCCATAGGAGTTTGGGATGAGCAGAGACTGTGGACAGCGCTAAAATCCTGAACACACCTTTATGCTATGATGAAATAAGACTAAAAATCAAGTTTGTTATCCTGGAAGACCCAAACATTTCCTGAATATCATAAACTCTATACATGCATGATAAATAATCGAAAGTAGTCCTGATCATGCTTAGATCAAACTAAATTAATCCAATTTGTGACAGAGCCAAAACTTAAATTAGGAGAATTTGAATACGAAAAGAGCTAGGGTACCATAATTGCTTACACCCCTCACAGTCCCTAAGGCATAGGACATACCTTCTTCAACCAACCCACATCTTCTACAGATTCGATCAAGTACCAACCTGCATCGGATCAAGACAGTCTGTAATAATGCCACTAAAGATTTTCCAAATAAAAATCTGAAGTTTCGGCGGTACTTTCAATCGCCAAATCTAGTTCCAATGAGAGGGAGCCAATTGGCACTCCATACATTAGTGCTTGTTCCATCTCCAACGTGCTTGGAAATTCTACTAGAAATTATTTCTCATGATACCACAATGCTTCTCCACGTATAACTGGGATTATAACAAATCGAGACATTCAAGAAATAACTTACAGGAAAATAACGAGTTTTTTTAACACTTTAGCAAGAAGCGAATAGTCATCATTAATCTGTCTCCAACTTTATTTGGCTATCATTCCTTGTTGAAACAAGATAAATCTCTGAAACCCAATCCACCACAGGATTTTGGTTGACATAGAGTGTCCCAAGAACACCAGTGGATTCTTTTCTCACACCCTAATTGGTCCCACCAAAAATTGGATATAAGAGAATTAAGTTTGTTATAGAAATCCTGAGGTAACAAAAAGCATCTCATCATATATGTCGGGATGAATTGAGCAACTGATTTGATAAGTGTCATTTTCTCAACAGATGATAGACATTTAGATTTTTAATTCTTCAGTTTCTTTTTTTTTTTTTTTTTTTTTGGGTTCTGCCAACCACTGTGGAAAGATTCAAATACTTGGCATGTTTCTCTACTTGATTGACCGCCAAAAAGTCAGAAAGAGACCTTGTTGTACATTCATCGACATTAGCACTGAAAGAAATCTAATTTGTCCATAATGACTTATTAACCTGAGGCAGATTCATAATCGGAAAGAATTTGCTTAATTTCCAATAACTCTTTGGAATTAGCACGCCTAAATATAATGTTATCATCTA
Source organism: Omphalea diandra (assembly GCA_949677035.1). NCBI lineage: Eukaryota > Viridiplantae > Streptophyta > Magnoliopsida > Malpighiales > Euphorbiaceae > Omphalea > Omphalea diandra. The sequence continues at coordinate 6,954 of CATIWR010036224.1, forward strand.
CAAAAAAGAGGTGAGAAATATGGGGCACATTGTGGCAAATGCTGAGGACATAAATTTGCCTTATATCTCTTGACTAGCTAATAAGTGTTGAGAAACCTTATACACAAAACAAGAAAAGGTAAGGGCAGAGTGGGTCCCTTTAGCGGAGGCCCCTCGAAGGATAAAAGAAAAGACCAGGCTAACCATTAACAATAATGGAGTATGAAACTGATGAGACAATGAATAATAAGAGAGACCCAAGAAGCACAAAAACCAAGTTTCAGCATAACATGCTCTAAAAATTCTCATCAACCCTATCTTAAGCCTTGTTTGTTTCTAATTTTAGTACAAACACCCCTTTTTTGCCTTTTTCCCATTTTTCATGCATGAAACACTTCAAAAGCTGGCAGGGCATTATCAGTTATTAGGCGAGTTGGGATAAAAGTAGACTGTGAGGGAGACATAATATTAGGGAGAGTAGGTTTAAGCCTATTGGCTATAGTCTACATAATAATTTTAAAAATAATGTTGCAAAGGCTAATGGGACAAAAAATTCTTAGAGATTGTGGGAGACTTGATCTTAGGAATAAGAGCAATAAAAATATGATTCAAATCAGATGGTCTAGCTGCAATATTAAGAACATCAAGCATAACATCACAAATATCAGATTTAACACTATTCTGAAATTTTTTATTAAAGAGAGCTGGCATATTTGTCAAGATTGAGGGCCTTGAAAGGTTGCATCTATGATAAAGTTGTCTAAATTTCCTCCTCCTTAAAAGGCCTGGATAAGATTTGGTTCATGGAATCATCATCTTTGAACTAATAGTTTCTAGGGCTTAGTCCATATTCAGTTCTATATTGGAAGTGAAAAGCTTATGGAAATATTATTGCAAAGCTTTCGTTGTCTTATCCTCATCATCAACCCAACAACCATCTCCATTTTTAATTTTAGCAATTCTGTGACGCTTTATTCTCCCTTTTGTTGTCTTACAAAAGAATGGGGTATTTCAATACTTATCCTTAAGCCACTTAGCTCTCGCCTTTTGGTCCCATATGAATTCCTTTTTTAGCAAGTCATCAAGACGAGCTTCCTAATATTTTTTTAAAACTGTTTTAGATTAAGGATGAGATTGTAAGTTTGATAAAAGTTACCGCAAGTTACATATTTCTCTAGTAACATTGCCAAAATGAGACATTTCCCAACTCTTTAATGTTATACCATAAGATTTAATTTTATCCATCCTCGAACCATTTCCTAAATTAAGAGACCTTCCTTGCTAAGAGGAGACTATCACATCTTACATAGGGGTCATGGAGCCACATATTTTCTAATCTAACTAGCCTCTTGCGATTTTTCGGTCTGTTGGAAATATTGGAGCTAGCTAATAAAAAATAGGGCAATGGTTAGATGCACGATGAGGTAAGTGCTCCATTGGATATCCTAGATTGCGCAAAATCCAATCCAAATTCCCCAAGCATCAATCTAACATTTCCCGTGTATTCCTATTGCCGAATTGACCATTTGTCCATGTGTAATGACAACCTGTGTACCCAAGATCTTCAAGTTGACAAATTTGATTGACATCTTTAAAGCCTGCTAGCCTGTTGCTATCCACTATCAATCCACCTAATTTTTTTTGTGCAAAGAGGATCTCATTGTAACCACCTACTAGAGGAGCATTCAGTCGGTTCGGTTTAAACAATGTAAAACTGAATAGACAAAAATTTTTATTAAAATTCAACTGAATCGAATTGAAATGTCTCTAAAATTGAGTCAAATTGAACCGAAGAAACTTCATTTCAGTTCGATTCTTTTGTTCAATTTTATAAAATATTGTGCATGCAAATTGATTAAACAGAAATTCAAAGTGAATCTAGAATAATGAAATAATATATTATTCTGAAGTGTTATTTATAGACATTCGGCATTATCAAAATTTTTGTATTATTTGGCATAATTAAAAAAATCATACAACTAAAGTTAACAAAAATTTAAATTACATGAAGAAAAAAATTAATAAAACTAATAATACAATTACAAAATTAATCCTAAAAAATAAATTAAACCAAATTATTAATTACAAAAATCTAAATGAATTAACAAAATATTAATCTTAAAAAATTAAATTTACAAAAAATTAAATCTAAAATTTCCTTGAACAAATCAAAATAAAAACATAACAAATTAATAAAATAAAATTATATTTTGAAATTAAAAAAAAAACAGCCATTACATAATTAAGGTGGTGGTTACCGAGAGGGAGTGAGAGGCGACAATGCTTGATCGATGAATAAATCCATGAGAACTAACTTTGATTGCTTCAACCCTTTGATTTCGCCTCTCTTCTTTAGAAATGTCTATATGAGATTTTAGGATGAAAACCTACACAGATCTATTATAAACACAATATTTATATAAAGAGAGAATATACAAATATTGTGTCAATAATTTGAAAATAAAAAAAAGAAGAAAGAAGAATAAATATGTGATGATTCATCTAAAGTTATGTTTATTAGTTTAAAAAAATTAAGAACGAAGAAGAATGAGATGGGAAATATAAGAAAATTAAGAAGAAGAAGAATGAGATAGACTAAATGAGAAAAGGAAGAAACAAAATAAGAGGAATAGAAAAGTGAGGTGAACGACATGTTAGTATAAGAAATAAGGTTTCTTTTTCTTTAATGATGAAAGACATAATGCCCTTAAAAGCACTACACAATTACAAAAAAAAAAAAAAATTATCTTATTATGGTTTGGTTTATTTGATTTTTATATATATGAACCGAACCAAAAGCCCAAAGTTTAAAAATCAACAATTAAACCAAATCAAATCAAATAATAATTGAACTAAATTGGTCTGTTCATTTTTCAATTTCGGTTCAGTTTTGCTCACCTTTACCACCCACACTCAACCAAGGTATATCCGACATTTAGTCATGCAAAGAAATAAGAAACACCTTGGTTATGAAAATTTATCTAGATAGTGATGTGGTAGACCTCTGGGATATTGTTGCATAGGAGTGGAAGCCACCTACCAAAGTGGTGGATGGAAGTGAAGAGTTGATCCATAGAGAGGAGTGGGTTAAAGTACATAGGAGATCCAATGGTAGAAATAAAAGAGTCATGACAACAATCCTTCTAAGTTATATCTCAAGAGAAGAAATTGGAAGAGTTTAACATTGTCTTACTGCTCATGGTATTTAGAAAGCTTTGAAGAACTATCATAAGGGCACCATCTTAGTGAAATCTAGCCGACTTGAGATGTATGTGACAGAGTGTGAGCTATTTATGATTAACGAGGAAGAAAGCATCACAGACATGACAAATAGACTCATTGCAATTGTCACTAACAAGACGAAGTTTGGGAGAGTTCTCATCAATCATGAGGTAAATTCTAACATTTTGAAATCTCTACCTCTTGAAAAATTTAGTGCAAGTGTGTGTAGTATCCAAGAGTCCAACCCGGAGATAGGAAAGGTGCAAACAGATGTCCTAATAGGTAAACTCTTAACTCATGAGTTAGCCTTTAAGAAAGATGAAGAAATGAAGAGAATGAGGGGTCAAGGAGAGAAATTTGAAAAACCAAAAAGGAGGACTTTGACACTCAAGTCTCCATCAAAGGAAAAAGAAGTATAAACAACCTCAAGTGAAATGGAAAGTGACAAGGAGGAGGAGGAGCTTGAAATGCTTTCAAGAAGAACTAAGGAGCTGATTAGAAAAAGGAAAGAAAAAAGAAACTTCAAGAAAGCAACTCCAACTCCCAAAGAAAGATCAAATGATGTCACTTGCTATGAATTTGGCAAGCAAGGCCACATCAAATATGATTACCCCAAGTTGAAGAACAAGAAAAAAAAGGGACAAAGAAAAAAGAAAAAGCTTCAAAGCCACTTGGGATGATAGCTCAAGTAAAGAAGATAAAGAGGAAGAAGTTGCAAACCTTTACTTCATGGCTCAAGAGGACTCATCTAATGAGGTAAGCTCTTCACCTCACTCTTATTCTAAATTTGATGAATTAGATGATGTGGATGATGAGCTTTTAGAAGCTCTCACCATGAAATGTGATAAGTATAAGTCACAAATGAAAACTTATAAGAAGAAGTACACTAAATTAGAGGATGAATTCAAATCCCTAAATAGTCTTACAAGTGAATTGAAGGCTTCAAATGAAGAACTCAAAAAGTCTATGGAAAGTTTATTTATGTTATCTTCATCTCTAATTTCATTAAGAAAAGAAAATTACTCTTTGAAAGTGAAGTCATTGAGTTTAAAAACTTTCTTTCTAAGTTCCATAATGGCAAAAAAGCTTTGGATACACTTATTGTATCACAAAGACCTCCCTTAATCAGGTATGGTTTAGGCTTTAATGGAGCCTCTTCTTTTACACCTTCACTTACAACATTCATCAAGGTCTCAACACCTCAAACTTTAAGTATTGATGTTGTTGGAAAGAAAAATGCTCAAAACACTAAACCACCATTATCTAAGGGCAAAGGAAACTTGCAACAAAACCCTAAGCCTATTTCTAAGAAGGCCAACCATGCATAGATGTACAATAAAAGGCATGCTTAATCAAACACACATAGAAATCTAGTCCTACACCCATTCATATATGTTCATGCTCACATACACATCATGTTGGTATGAGGAAATCCCCCACTCATACTAAGGCAATGTATAGAAGAAAGACACAAAGGTATAAGCTCTAATGCCACTATTGCATGAAGTATGGACACATAAATGTTTATTGCTACATTAGGAAGGCACACCTCAAGTTGGAGGATTCTTCAAAGCCTAACCCCTTAAAACCCAAGTATGTTTAGGTACCAAAACAAGGATGATTTACTTGTGTTGTGTAGGGCTATTTGACAGCCACCAATGAAGCAAATGATTGGTATGTGGATAGTGGATGCTCAAGCACATGACGGGGAATAGGAAGCTATTCATAGCCCTAAAGGAAAAGAAGAGTGGCAAGGTCACATTTAGAAACAATGCCAAGAGTAAAGTAATTGGCATTGGGACCATTAGTAAGAATGGATATTCTTTAATTAATGATGTTTTACTTGTTGATGACTTACAACATAACTTGCTTAGTGTAAGTCAATTATATGACAAAGGTAATAAGGTCACCTTTGACCTTAGAGAATGTCAAGTTATCACTTTAGTGGATAAAAGGTAGTTTTCAAGGGTGAAAGGAAGGGCAATACCTACCTAATTGACTTAGACAATTTGGCTAACCAATCTTTTAAGTCTTTTATGTCTCCTAGTAATGAAGTTTGGCTATGGCATAGAAGACTTGGACATTCTAGTATGGAGCTCCTATAAAGCTTATCAAAGGAAAAGATAGTGGAAGGTCTTCCCAAGCTAAGGTTCACTAGAGACAAGACTTGTGATCCTTGCCAAATGGGGAAGCAACATCAATTTTCCTTCAAAGCAAAGATTATTGTAAGTACATCTAGATCTCTTCAATTAATTCATATGGATTTGATAGGACCTACTAGGAGTTCTAGCTTAGGTGGAAAACATTATGCACTAGTCCTAGTTAATGATTACTCTAGGTTCACTTGGATTTCCTTTCTAGCTCATAAGCATGATACTTTTGATGCTTTTGAAAGTTTTGCTAAAAAAGATTCAAAATAAAAAGGGTTACTTCATTTCTTCCATAAGAAGTGACCATGGAAAAGAATGTCAAAATGACTCTTTTGATTCTTATTGCTTAGAGACTGAGATTTTCCATAACTTTTCAACTCCTAGAATACCATAACAAAATGATGTTGTAGAGAGAAAAAATAAGACACTAGTAGAGATGGCTAGCACTATGCTTAATGAGTATTCATTGTCAAATTACTTTTTGGTCAAAGCTATCAATACTTTGTGTTATATTGCAAATCAAGTTTTCAAAAGACTCATTCTTAATAAAACTTCTTATGAGCTATAGAATAGTACAAAGCCTAAGTTCGCATACCTAAGAGTTTTTGGATGTAAGTGTTATATCTTGAATACTAAGGATAATCTTGGAAATTTTGATTAAAAAACTAATGAAGGCATCTTCTTAGGTTATTCCACCACTAGCAAAGCCTATAGGGTTTTTAATAAAAGTTTAATGGTTGTTGAAGAGTCTACGAATATTCTGTTTAATGAATCTAGTAAGCTTGATCTTGGAAAATGTTATTTTGTTGATGATCTTATAGGTGATTTTGAGAAATTGGATTTGGAGCATACTACAAGAGAAAAGGATGAGGACCATGATGAAAGCAAATCATCAAGAAAGATAAAGATTCTCAACATCAACAAGTGAAATCACCAAACTAAGACCTTTCCAAAGATTAGAGATTTTCCAAGCATCATCCCAAAGACCTTATCATTGGTGATACTTCAAAAGGTGTAAGTACTAGATCTCAACTCAGTACTTTAGATAATAATCTTGCCTTTTATTCTCAATTTAAGCCAAAATCTATTGATGAGGCTTTTGTTTATGAGAGTTGGGTGATTGCTACGCAAGAAGAACTCAACCAATTTGAGAGAAACAATGTGTGGAAACTTGTTCATAGGCCTAAGGAACACCCAATTGTAGGCTACAAATAGGTGTTTAGGAATAAGTTAGATGAGCAAGGATTAATCACTAGAAATAAGGCTAGATTGGTTGCTAAAGGTTACAATCAAGAGGAAGGCATTGACTATGATGAAACCTATGCCCTCGTAGCAAGGTTAGAGACCATTAAGATTCTTTTAGCATATCATGTCACATAAATTTTAATTATTTCAAACAGATGTCAAAAGTGTTTTTTTTAAATGGTGTTATTGAGGAGGAAGTATATGTTGAACAACCTCCTAGTTTTGAATCACATACTTTTCCAAATTCTGTTTTTAAATTGAGTAATAGAGTCTTGTATGGTTTGAAACAAGTTTCAAGAGCTTGGTATGAAAGGTTTAGTTCTTTTCTTTTGCAAAATGATTTTGAAAATGAAAAGATTAACACAACTTTATTTGTCAAAAGGCATAATCATGATACATTAACAGTGCAAATTTATGTTGATGATATCATTTTTTGTAGTACTAATGAATCTCTATGTGAGAATTTTGCTAAGTATAAGACTAGAGAATTCGAGATGAGCATAATGGGAGAGCTCAAGTTTTTCCTTGGTCTACAAATCAAGCAAACTAAATAGGGGATCTTCATCAACTAAGCAAATTACACAAAGGACATTTTCAAGAAATTTGGCATGGAAAGATGTAAAGTAGCAAAAACACTAATAAGTACTACCATCAAATTAGACAAGGACGAATCGGGTAAATTGGTTGATGAGAAGAGATATCAAGGTATGATCGGTTCTCTACTTTATCTCACTGATTCTAGACCTGATATAATGTTTAGTGTATGCATGTGTGTTAGGTTTCAATCTTGTCCCAAAGAATCTCATTTAAATGTTGTTAAAAGGATTTTCAAATATTTACATAGCATATTGTATTTAGGTTTGTGGTATCCTAGAGATTCTTCATTTAGCCTCATAGGTTATTCAGATGCATATTATGCTGGTAGTTTTCTAGATAAAAGGAGCACTTCTAGAACTTACCAATTTATAAAGAGTGTTTAGTTTCTTGGTTTAGTAAGAAGCAAGTTTTGGTTGCCTTATCTACTATCAAAGTTGAATATGTAATTGCGAGTTGTTATTACACCCAAGTCTTTTGGATGAAACAATAATTAAAGGATTTTGGCAAAGTTTTTTATCATATTTCCATCAAATGTAACAATACTAGTGCAATAAATCTTTTCAAAAATCTCATCCAACATTTTAGGAGCAAACGTATAAACGTTAGGCATCATTTTTTTAGAGATCATGTCCAAAATGGTGATGTTGTGCTAGAATTTACAGACACAAATCACCAACTTGCTGACATTTTCATAAAGTCTCTCAATGAAGAAAGGATGAACTTCATTAAGAGAGAGTTAAGAATGCTTGATGGAAGCTCCCTAAAGTGAAAAATTAGATCCTTTTGAAGTGTTTTGTTTTTGTTGCATTATTCCTTGTTGAATGATTGTCTTGTATGATGTATGTGATATTTATCCCTTTGGATGTCTTAATTTTGTGTGCAATTATGCCTCTCTATGCCAATTTGCATAAATTAGACATCAATAAATTAAATGGATCACAACTTAGATAGTCAATTCTTATCATTTCATAGTTATCTTTTCATACTTGTAATTCACGGTCGCTATCCATTGATTCATGGTCACGAACTACAAGTACTCATCATTCAGCTGTCAACCGTTAATTTGCAGTTGCGACTTTCAATCCCCATCGCTAATTTGTTCAAATTTTAAATCTTTTAACCGTTGAACACACTGTTTCCTGAGGATTTTTTATTCGTTACTCATATTTTTCAGAATTAACGGTCGTGACTTGCAGGTCGCGGTTATGACTTTGGGTAACTGCCACACATTTAAGTGATTTGATGCTAACCGATTGCACTCCTTCATTTAATTCATTTCTGATTATTTTTAGCCATTTTCACACCTTTTCCTTACCTATATAAACCCCTTAAACAGTGTTTCTATTCAATCCTACCAAATATCTTTATGTCTTTTCTTCTTTAATCTCAAAACCTTCAACCTTTCTTCATTCACAAATGGCCCCCAAGAAAGCTTCAAGAGCAAAGAAAGGGAAGGTAGTGTCACAGCCTTTTGAACCACCACACTACACTTGATGAAAGGGATAATGAAAGAAGAAAAAGATTGGTACAAAGTGAATGCTTCTAAGATCATTCTACATAACAAAATCTCTTCCACCTTCCTTATTGAGTCACTGGGAATCAAGGACGAGATCCATGTATTTCTTTCAAACCTGGGATGGAACAAATTCATATTTCATGAAGAGCCTGGATATGAGGAAATCGTACGAGAATTCATATTTAACGAAATCTTGCGTCAGCCAATACAAGTTAGTATTTTGAGCTTTTGGAGACCCTTTTTTCATCACTTTTGAACAACTGTCCAATCTTTTCAAACTTCAAGTCGGAGATGACATTTCGTTCATCATCTCTGCTCTTGATGTCATCTATTCCAAGTTTTGGTCTGAAATTTTCATCAAGACCAAACATGACCCCAAAACCTCCTTAGCCAAATACATCTGAACCCTCATTTTTTGGTTACCTTATCGTATCATCACCTTGTCGATTAACACAAGAGGTGATGGTAACAAAAAGGTATCCTAAAAGGATCTTGCTTTCTTTTTCTGCCTTATCAAAAATAAACCCATACAAATTGATCGATATCTTATGGTTCAATTGATTCATATGAGCACCAAACCCAAGAGTCAGTTTCTTTTTTCCTTCTCATGTAACTACCATATACCGATTCGTGGGTGCTCTTAATAAAGAAAATGAAAAATTTCTCACTAAGAAGCTTCTCCCTTCCCAAAATTTTTTGGACCTCTCCTACCTCATCAATGTAAAAGTCATTCACCCTAATTCTTACACATATACTTTGACTGCTTTTGGAGTCAAGAAACTAGAAACTTCCCAAGCCTCTAAAAGAAAAAGATTTGTCATTGAAGAGGGAGCCCAACCTATTCCACCTTCCCAACTTAAGGCCAAAACCAAAATCTCTCTTGCCTCCATCAACAGGAAATTGAACAAAATGATGAGGATGCTCAAGAAACGGTTTCTCCTCCTCTCCCACGTACACAGTGATTTGGTGGACATATAGGAGAAAGTAGGTGCTTCTTCGTGCCATCTTTCGAATTTTAAGGATTGGAAGATCGAAAGAGGAGGACAACTAAGAGTTTGAGGAGGGTGATGAAGCTGAAGGTGAAGGAGAAAATTAAGATCAATATAATTATGGAGATGATGACAGTTCTCCTATCTTTTAGATTGTCTTTAGGGTTTTTGTTTCTTTTTCTATTTTGTTTTTTTAAGTTCTTGATGTACAGACTGTTGATCAGTTTATTATATAAATAAAAGTGTTTGTTTTGCAATTCATTATCTAAATTGTTATGTCATTACAATTTATATGTTATCTTTGTTGCCTTGCTCTCTATGATTTTTTACTTTTTACCCTCTTTTTTATCTTACCAAAGGAGGAAAGAATAACATATTGAAAGAAAATGAGTATTGTGCATAACAAAAACATAAGTTGAGGGGAAGCAAGTTCTAACTTGGTATTAAACTTAGAATTATTTGATCATTGACTAGAATTCTTTGATTATTCTTTGATTATCTTATCATAGACCATCCCAACTTCACAACTCATTGTATTTATTTTTCTTTATGATCAATTTAAGTTGTCAAAATAAAAAAAGGTGAGATTGTTAGACTAGGTTGGTTAAACCTATGTCATAAGCCTTTTTTGATCTTGACAATGGAGATTGATAAGTACTAATGCTTTGTTCAAGTATTATTTTGCAGTTTATAAGAGTTATTTTCATTGAAAGTTGGATGACAGTCAAAATCTCCATCTTTTAGGAGAACATCCAAATTAGCAATCGGTATCCTTTAAATCGTGACCGCGACATTACTATTAGGATGCAAGGTGCTAGGCTAGAGGAATTTGAGGGCAAATTCGCAGCTGCGACTCAGCTGAAAGAGCATTGGTTGAGTCACAGTGGAATTCATGGTGACATTCGCGTTTGAGGTTGCGACCTTGAATTTCATAATGACAAAGGAGGGAACCAAAACTACAGTCATAGCACGCCAAGTGTCCAAGGCAATCATTGGAAATCAAAAATCATGAGGGGGAATATTTGGTTGCGATCGCGACTCGAGAAATTGAAGTTTCCTCACTAAATAGAGGAATTCACAATCTCAGTTGCGCCCAAGACAAAACTAACTCGCGACCGTGACTTTTAAGTAGTTGGTAGAACACAACGACTATATTTCTTGCACAACCAAAGAATGAAGGACACATGGACTAGCCATTAGATATAGAATGAGGTTTTGTGCAGTGATTTTTGGCTCTTCAGTGCAAATTGAAAATTTGTGATCGTGAAATGAAAGTAGCGACCGCGACTTTTGTCTAACAAGCCTTTAATGTAAAATCTGTCTAGTACAACTTAAAGATTTGGGATAGTTTTTGAGTGACGTCTATTAGGTGGATGTGGGCTATAAATACTCCATCAAACTTGTGTAAATGCAAGAGAATTCAATTAATTGTAACCAAACTCTTGCTAATTTGCTACTCATTCTTTTACTCTTCTTTATGTGTTGTTGATTGTTTGTGTGAGCAATAAACACCTTTGTAAGTAGGTTGAGAGTTAGCCTAGATTCTAAAACTCTTGTAAAAGGTTGAAGTGTGAGCCTATCCAAAACACTTGTGAGAGGTTTTTTGTGTGAGTCTAAAAACACAAGGTTGCAAGGGTTTTGTGTGAGCCATAAAACACAAGTTGTATAAGTTAGGTGTGAGTTTGAAAATAACAATTTAGTTAATGAAATACCAAATTGTTAAGAATTGGAGAATGGACACTAGGCCAACAATCTAAATATTAAAAATTCTAAAATCTGAATATTGAGCAAACGAGAAGTTTTAGCCAATAAGTAAAATTGTTATTTGTCTCTGCTTGTTGAAACTGTATGATTAATTTGAAACCAAACTCAATTGTAAAACTAAGAAAATTTCAAATACAGAGAAAAAGAAACAAACTTTGATAACACTCATTTGAAGCCAATAGTTATATATTACTCTTTGAATATACAACAAACACTCATATTTTCCTTACAAAGTTAATCACTTAAACTAAACAACTCCCCATGAATCAAAAGAAACTCATATATTTTAATGCTAAAACACCCAATTCAATGAAAAAAAAAATATAGAAATCAAGCATGCAAATCAAAATTTTTAGAACACATACATATTCCACAAAAAAAATTAAGATTGATATTGAGTTAAGTAGATACCTTTCAAAAACTTCATTTAATAGCTTTTCTTTTATTGTTTTCAACCTAAGCTCATGTAGATAAAGGATTTGACGATAAGAGAAAGAAATAAGGGTAGAAAGAGAGAGGGAGAAAGAGAGAAAAATCGAAAGAGATTTCTTGGAGGGAGGGTTGGCTATGAAGGATTAAATGCTAGTGAGTGATGGTGATAAAGAAAACAAAGAGAGAAATAAGAGGTACAAGAGAAAACAAAGAAAGTCTGAGAGAGAAGGCTAGGTGTGTGGCATAAAGAAAAAGCAGAAGTGAGGAACGGGTGGGTAAGGTTTCCTTTTTTTATTTAAGGGTAAAAAAGATTCATATGTTAGTAACAATTAAACTAATTTGGTTGGTTTGGTTTTTCAAAAATTTTTCTAAAATATGAACCAAATCGATTTAACTGAAAATTTTATAAATTAAAATCGAATCGAACCAAATTTTCAAATAAACTGAATCAAATTTTTTTATTTGAGTTAATTTGGTTCAATTTTTTAGTCCAAACCGAACAATGGACACCCCGAATGTTTTTATTTTCATAAACTAAGAACAAATAAAAAGTCAAATTTATTGACTTATTAAAAATTTTAAATTAAAATTCATATTTAAATGTATAAAATTTTTGTTAAATATTTTTTAACATGCTTGATGAGATTAAAAGATCATTAAATATTAATAAGGAAGTTATTTTAAAATTTATTAATACTCTCTTTGTTTCATAATAAAAGTTTTTTAGTTTTGCACAAAGATTGAAAAACCATTAATTAGACCACATTTTAGGAAAAATGACCAAATTATCCTTTTTTATAGAAATGTTCAAATTAAATGCATTAATTATATTCCTTTTGTTCCCATATAACTGAACATTTAAAGAAAATCTAAAATTTCATTTATCTACTGTTTTTATATAATCAATGAAATTTAAAAATTTCTTCACAATTTTGTCATTATATTTATTAATTCAAAGTTATTAATGTTATGTAGAATTTCAAAGTTATTTAATTCAAAATTAATAGTAATTTAATCTTAGTTACTCATTTTTCTTCTAAATTTAATGCTAATTAATAAATTTTAACCATAGTAGAATCTCCTTAACCATAGTAGAATCTCCTAAGGATTTATTTATATAGAAATGGACGAAGTAATTAATAAAGATAAGATAAAATTTTAAAAAATATAATTAAAATTTTATCGATATTCTAAAGTGATAGATATTATAAAATCGAAAAATTTAGTTATTATAGAATGAATGGAGTGTGTGTGTGTATATATATATATATATATATAAAATTAAAATAATATATTCAATAAACATGACTAGTTCATCAGTTAAATTAATAAATTAATATATATCATTTTATTAAGTATGAACAATGAAGGTGAAGAGACGTTTTGTCGTATGCAAATGTAAGCATGACTTTGTAATGGCGACTGCTTCATTAATTGTTGCTTAAACTGATACTTGCTTCTTAACTTCCGGACAAAGTTGAATTTGTTGAAATGGAGACTTGCCACTCATAGAAGTTAACATCTTTCCTGGATCTTTGATTCAACAATATCAATAATTAGTTTGTGTCACTTTTTGACTTCCCTAATAAAAATGATACTATATGGCTCTCTCAAAATTAGCACTATATATATATATATATCTTTTTATTTAGGACTTTACGCGTTATTCTAAAACAATGTAGATTAAATACAAATTTTAGATAATTTTAAGAGTATGTTTTAAATAGCATTTATATTTTAATTCGATTATTTGGCTATAAATACAATCTTATATAACTTTATTATTTTCTCTCTGATGTCAATAATAATGCAATTTTTTTTTCTTATTCTTGTTTATACTTTCTAAGGTAATTTTTTTGGTCTTTATACATCAACCTATTATGTTGTAGTCTTCTAAGTTTGTAGAAGAAGCTATTTATCAAGGTTAAGCATCGAGCTAAAATTTAATAAGTTTTGAAATAATTTTTTATTTTCATATGTTGGACTGAATTATTTTCCTTTTTGCGATGATTTAAATTTATTGTCTTATCATTCAACTCAAATTTATAATATATTTGGTTTAAATAAATTTTATAAAATTTAATATAATTTATTTATATTCTTCTCATATTTAATATGTTACAGAATTTATTTAGAATTTTAATTTTTTCTAAGGATTAGATCTGAATTGCTTATTTTACAAAATTGATTCTATTTCCATTAAATACTTAAATTTTATCAAAATGAATATAATTTACAAATAAATTTTAAATTAATAAGAAGTACAAATTATTATATTTTAAAAGTACAACTTAATAAGGCTATAATTTCAAAATAAAATATACATTTAAAATTAAATATAAAAACTCATTATAGAATAATTTAAAATAAACTTTACTTAACAAATCAAACAAATTCTATAAAAGATTATACCAAATAATATATTAATTTCACAATAGAATTTTGAAATTTCTTCCATAAATAGATAAATTTTTAAAGCCATACTTTGTAGGGATGGACAAATAAACTAAAAATCCGATTTGAATTCGAGAAATTTATTCAAAAATTAAAATAATCAATTTAAATATATATATATATATATATATAATTTAAAATATTTTCAAATAATCTAAGATATATATACTATATATAAGTTATATATCCTTAAATAAATGTTACAACAAAAATAAAAATGATTAAATAGTAGTTAATATATTTTTAATAGTTAATTATGAAAGTTATTTTATCAATCAACTTTATATATTGATCATTTATAATTATATAACAAATATGAGCCAATGAATAATTTTATAAAATATATAATCGAAATTCGAATTGAAATCTAAAATTATCCAAACCAAATTGATTGACATTTAAAATTCTTCATTGCCAACTGTAGATATTTATAAGTAACCGATTCAAAATCGAACCTGATCACCTCTAGTAGAAAAAACAACAATATGATGTACAATGCAAATATGAAAACCAACTTTTTAAGAGGCATTTTCATGAGTTCACTTTAACTTAAACGATTCAAATTTTACATGGCAGTAAACCAAGTAGTGGGCCTTGGGCAGTATTGAAACCAACTAATTAGGAGAATGCGGAACAAAGTGAGGTATGGCCTAGAATTCATGCTTGACAATATATATATATATAAGGAAGCTGTTATTTTATTTTTTGTTTCTTTGACAATGAATTAAAACATTGCGAGGGTATTGTTTACAACTAAAAAATAAAATTTCAAACTAAAGTAAAATTATTTTTCTATTTAATTATATTAATTAGTTTATTTGCACTAGAATTCCTAATTAGAATAGAAATTATTTTCAAGTTAGATTATTACTTATCTTGCAAGTAGATTAGATGTATATCTATAAATAGGCTTTTTTTTTTTTTTTTTTTTTTATAATCTAGAGACTTTTTATACTTCAATATAATAATAATTTTTACTTATTTCTCTTTTTCTCCCTTAATTTTACTTTATTCTTCTCTCCTATCTTCACCTTATCATTATTGTAAGAATTCTTATTTTAAGAGACTCCAGAATTGCTAAATATGTTTTTATTTTATCTAAAAGTGCATTAAAGTTTTCAATGTATTATAATTTTTCCAAATTTGTGAATTTAAGAGTCTAGAGATTGAAATTTAAGCATTTGGAATTGTTATATGTGTTAATAATGTCATTTGATTTTTAAGGTTATCATGAGATTCAAGAATTCAATTTCTATCATGATTTTTGTAAAATATTTCTTATGTACTACTTTTATTTATTTGAGGACAAACAATAGTTTAAGTTTGAAAATAATTAATGTGTATTTTGAGCATATTAATTTGATATTAAAACTTCAAAATATAGTGGTCGATATAGGTATTTGATCTTTAATTTAGAACTAAATTTGTGAAATTATTTTTGTAAACACTAATTTTATATTAAAACTTTGAAATATGGTTGTTAATATAGGCATTTGATCTTTAATTTAGAACTAAATTTGTGAAATTATGTTTGTTTCTTAATGGAGAAAATGATCCTTTACAAGGAGTTTTGGATGATATTGAAGATAAATTACAAGTTAAAGCAAATTTGATGAATTTTTATGAAGAAAATCCGAAAAATCTCTAGTGAAGATTTTCCAAATCTTCTTGTTTTCCTATTTAGGCATCTTTTTTAGTCCTTTTTACAAATAACAAGAGGGAGCATAACCTGAAATCAAATTACTTGAAACTTTTGGAGACTTTTTAAAAGAGAAATACTTAATTTTCACTAGAGATTGAAGGCTTTCAAGAAATTTTTGTTTTGAGTTTGGTCTTTTGCCTAGGGAAATTTTTAAAAAGGATTTTTCTTTAACTCTTCTTTATTAATTTATTCTACTCATTGGATTATGGTGTTTATTAGGAGTGAGCAAATGGCAGGTTCGGTCAGTTCGGTTCAGTTTTTTACTAAATTTTAATAAATTAAAATTTTTATTCTTATAATCGAACCAAACCAAAAGTTTTGAAAAACTGAATTAAACGAACCGATTAAATTGAAATTTATGTGTCTATAAACCGAACCAAATCGATCTTATAAAAGTTCGGTTAGGTTCGGTTTGTTTCAATTAAATTATATGTATTTTAAATTTGGTTCGTTTCAAATTGGTTTGATTTATTTATTACTTCTGTTAATTCAGTTTTTTCAGTTTTCTATCTAAAAAACCGAATAAAAAACTGAAAACCTAATTTTTTTAAAATTATAACAGAATAAACCAATTTTATTAAAAGATCAAACCGAACCAAACAAATTTGGTTCAATCAATTTTTTCAATTCGGTCCAGTTTTTGCTCACTTCTAGTGTTTATACAATATTCCTTTGCTTGAGAAAGAGCATATTAGATAATTTAAGATAATAGATCTTCAATAATAAATTCTTTAATAATTAATTCATACGTAGTCAAAATCAATTCAAGAATATGACTTTAGGAAGTTAGTGTGGAGAAACCTGTTTGATTATAGCTACGTAAATACCATCCTAATTTGGTAGGTCAAAATATCAACTTCTCTTTTAATTAATATTTCATTATTTTTTCTGAATGATTTCTTGTAATTTTATTAATCTTACACAAGGAAACAGCACTTCATGAGAATGGCCAACATAGACAAAATTACAATCAGGTTCCAAAATCCGCAATATCAAAATGAAAATAAAATGATCTACATGCAAAACTTAAAGTTCCAATAACTAATTATTAAAGATTACATAATTAGAGGAATATTTCATTCACTAGTTAAGACAATTAAAATATGCGTCAGCAATGGCATACAAAACAAAGTGTTAGATATCCCACTACCATCAGTGTGCCAACCATTTTTTTTTTTTAATTAGACCTCAAAATTATCCGCTTGGCAATCATGAAATAGCAACTTTCGACTTTTTTGATATAATAACTAAAATTTTATATTCTTTCTATCTAATTTTAATGGACCCTTTTTTCTTTTTGATTTGTTAAAAAATATAAAATATTTTTTTAATTGTTAGTTTAATAATTAAATGTCTAAAATATTAGTCATTAGTTAACATAAATATTGGCACTTATAATTAATTTTCACTCTCTTAACTTTATAGATTAGTATACAAATTTTTTTTTTGAATTCCAATACATAATACTTTTTTATTTAAATCTCAAAAATTACTTTATTTTCATCTTGCTCTTTTTAAATGCGTTGGCAAAAATTACTGTGTTGCTTTTATAGTAATGGTAATTTTTTTAGGACATCTTAAAGTTTGTGAAAAAGGTCTTTATAACTCACATGTCAACCGAAATTAAATTTCCTTTCTAAAGATTTTAAGGCTTTCATATTGAATATGAATGAAAGTTCATATTTTTCTAAAAACGCTTCTATTTTGATTGACTTAATAAATTTAAAGATATTTATTATTTTTAGATGCTGATTTAAAAAATTGAATCTAAAAAACTAAAAACATCTAAGGGTTTGCATGAAAGTGGGTTAATGGGATTGAAGAAAGGAAAGGAAATGGGTGTAAAAAATTAACTTTATTTGAAAGTATAATTTTAATAGGAAGAAAAGTTAATGGAGGTTAATTATTTACATCCTTCAACCTCCTAAACTTATTTTTATTTAACCTCTAATTTGGGGATAAACAATGTAATGAAAAAGGAGTTAAAAATAAAATATTTTATAAGACAAATAAAACCTTGAAGCATTTTGATAGCTACTAAGTACTTTGTAGCAATATTTTGTATCTAAAATATAATTGTCAATTTAATATTTTTTAATTAACTCTCATCTTATATTTTAAGACTCTCGAACAAGATTAATATTATTGTTTTCTTTAAACTAAGAGTTTATTGATCAAAAGACATAATTTAAAAAACAATAAAAAAAATTGACAATTCTATGCCCTTTCAGAACTTCATATGTATTAATTATTAAAGAAAAGAAAAGAAAATTGATTCAATTGAAGGGTCCAGAAGTACATTTTCTCCTACCAAAGTCTGTATTAATTCTTTAATAAAGTTACAAAGAACTAAACTATGGAATACTTCTTTATGAGATAGCAATCTTTGTCATAGATGTTTCTGGATTTTCCGCTTTATTCCCTAATTCTGTTGCGTAGAATCTTCAACACGTATAGTTTATAATCTTTTGAAAATCGTTATTTTTTGCTTTTGTTTAAATAAAGATTGACCATTTTAAATGTGAGAAAGGACAATCAGCTAAACGACACAATATCATGCCGTAAATTGAAAGGTATTGCAATTGTCTTTAATCTAAGGCTGTGAATAGTGGTGAATACACAAGCACGCGTTATATGTATATATACTACATATTTTACATGTGAAATCGTGTATTATTTTTATTTTTTAAATTTTAATATATTAAGTATATAATATTTAAATTTATTTAAAATTTAATATTTTTTCATTGGTATTTTATTTTTATCATCAGTCACTAATTATTATTTATATAATAATAACTCACAAATATTTATTACTAACCTCTTTGAAATCAAATAATAAAATCTATGCAAGTGAATCAAAATTTTCTAGTGAAAACACTTGCGAGCTCTGCAATTCAAGTGAGCAAATCCTTTTGGGAGAGAAAGCTTTTGAGCTCTGATGTGAAAACGCTTCATTTAATTATAATATAATATAATATAAATTTTTGATAAATTCTTTTCTTTTTTAATGCTTTCATATAATAAATAATTTATAATATAGTATAAAGTATTGATGAATTGTTTTTCTATTTGGATTTTAATGATAGTATATTGATGAATTCTTTTCTTATTTGGATTTTAATACTTATAATAAATAAAAACATCTATATCTAAACTAACCTTTAAAAACATATAAATAAAAACATCTATATGTAAACTAACTTTTAAAAACATATAAATAAAAACATCTATATCTAAACTAACCTTTAAATCAAGAATATTTTAGTTGATTATATATATATATATATATTGTTGGACTAGGTTATTAAAATCTAAGTCAAGACTCTCTTTTGATCTTGACATTATAGATTGAAAGATTTTAATGTCAATTTTAAGTGTTATTTTTGCAGATATTAAGAGAATCTCATTGGGAGTTGAATAAAAGTGATTAGAAGCAAAAAAAACTCAACGTTTGAAAATCTGTCTTCGAATTTAGCTACTGTGAATTTCAAAGAGACAACGAATTTTGAAAAAAAATGTTGATAAGATTCAAAAATCGCAAGCGCAAAATTTGGTAACGACTGTGAATTCGTGGAACAACATCTTCATATTAGACAGACGATTTCATGGTGATAATCATGTCCAAAAAGGAAAATAGCGATTGCGAATTTGAAGTAACGACCACGAATTTTAAGATCCGTTAGAAGGATCCAACGACTATTTTTTGAAGAGACCAATGGTTTCATGCCACGTGGATTAACCATTAGACATAGTTCAAAAATAGTGACAGCGAATTTAGTCTCGACTGCGAATTTCATCTAATGAACATTTAATGCAAGATATGTCTAACACAACTTAGAGATTTATACAGTTTCTTTGTAACGTCTATTTGGTGGTTATTGCCTACAAATACACCACCAAATGGACTTGAATGCAAAAGGAAAACTATCGATTGTGCCAAAACTCTTGTAAAGTTAATTCTCAACTTTAACTCTTTATTTCTTTGTACATAATTTGGTGTGTGCTTTAAACACTTTAGGTTTGGTTTGAGATTGAGTCATTGTATAAAAAACTCTTGTTTGGGTTTGAGAGTGGGCCTTATAATATAAAACTTTTGTATAAATTTGAGTGTTAACCTTGGAAAAACACTCGTAAGGTTTGGTGTGAGCCTAAACACTAAGTTAAGTGTGAGTTTGCAAAACACTAGTGAACACTAAGTTAAGTGTGAGTTTGCAAAACACTAGTGATTGAGTGAAACACCCAATTGGTGAATTAGAAAGTGGATGTAGGGCTGATTAATGCTTGAACCACTATAAAACTCTTGTGTTCATTTTTGTCCTACTGTTTTTCTAATCTTTTATTTTTTTGAGCTTCCTCCAAAATCAAAAGTTTAAATTTGCCATAAATTCAAACCCTCCTTCTTGATGCGTTAGGACCAACACACACACACACACTTTTATCTATTTTAAGAAAAATTATTGCATTTATTGTCTTTTATTCTTTCACTAATAGAAAAAAAAAAGATTTTTAA
The DNA here is from genome assembly GCA_949677035.1 of Omphalea diandra. Taxonomy (NCBI): domain Eukaryota; kingdom Viridiplantae; phylum Streptophyta; class Magnoliopsida; order Malpighiales; family Euphorbiaceae; genus Omphalea; species Omphalea diandra. The sequence continues at coordinate 27,517 of CATIWR010036224.1, forward strand.
TCCACTTTTTAGTGTGATCGGTCAAATAGGAGAAACAATTTTATGTAATTTTAAAACATGAAGAATAATTTAATTAAATACGATAAATGTCAAAGGGTGGTCATAGTAATTAATTCAAATGTTGTTGATTTTGTGTCTTATATGTTTAGTTTCATAGAAAATTTTAGTTTAATTGAATCCAAATTATAATATGAGTTAAATTGACTAAAAAAATTAGAAATTAGTAATAAATTTGAGGAGTAAAATGATTCTTTGTTTTTTGTTTTAGTTTTGGATTTTTTATTACTTTTTCTAAGAGTCTTTTCTAAAATATTGTACTAATTATGCGAACTTGTTTGTCTCTTGTACTAATTATGCGAACTTGTTTGTCCCTCATTATAGTTTTATAGACGTTATTAAAATCAAATCAGACACTTAAATCAACAGTAGAGTTGAACAGTTTAATCAATTCGATTCAACCTTCTATATTCACAAAAAATGCAGTCCAATTCTTGTATTTGTTGGGCCATGAATTAAGTCCAGCAAATTACTAACTTGGGCTCAATATATCCCCAAAATATGAGCCCCCTTTAACTAAAACACAAACCCAGAAAATATAATATTCTAACATTGCCCATCTCACTAAACAGCTTATCCTTATATTTTTTTTTGTTCTTTAACCATAAACAGCTTAAGATGTACACAAATTTTCATTTAATTCTCATAGTTCCTCTTCAACTTTTTATAGATATAATATTCATCGGATAAACGACACAATCTCTTGGCACATAGCGGCCATTTACAAGTGAAATTTCACCGATTTTCTTCACATGCTCACTTGAATTTATATCATCCTCCATCTAGCTGCAAATGATTTTTAAAAGATAAAATGATGCAGTATAGTTGAATCTTGAACCTGGTTATATCAGTTTTTCGCGGTTTTTAAGAGTTGAAACAGTTTTGACTGATTCTCAACATTTTTATTTTTACCTCATGATTTGAACTAACTTGTCAGTTTCTAATTTCATGTCAATCGGCTTGGTCTAATTTTAAAAATATTAAATTTTATTTATTTATTTATATTTGGATAGTTTGATTTATTTATTTAATTTCTATTAAAATTAAATTAATTAAATTTTATATTTTAAAATCAAATTGAAACATTTTTTTAAGAAATCAAATAATACTAAAATGATATACTCAAAAACTACACCAAACTAAAATCATAATATTCTAGTTTTGTTTAATTCAATTTAGTTAAAACTGCATGTATTTTAAATTGATTCAATTCAAATTTTTATTATTTAGTTTGATTTTATATAAGTTCAGGTCATTCCATCCAATATTTGGGTTTGCTGTTGATCAAACGTCATTTATATCGATTCTTTAAAGCGTAAAATCCTGTCATTTTCGAATTAGAGTCTTGTTTTAAAAGTACATACAAATCAATCATGTAATTTTAGATCCGGTTTGGTATTGTTGTGGTTTCACTTTTTTTTTTGTTTATTTTTACTATTTAAAAGTAGAAATACGTTCGATTAGAGAGTCTGATTTTTGTTTTTGTTAGTTTAATAAGAAACACTGAAAACAAAAAAAGCAATAACTTGGAAATCACATTTTGTGGTTTCAAGAGACAGGTGCTTTCTTTTATTTCTTTTCTGTGGCAAAGGAGTCATCTTCTATTGTAAAAAGTTTTTTTTTGCAGATTTTATTAACGAAGAAAAACAACATCAAAAAATAGTTTTCTATTTTAACAAAAAAAAAAACTACAAAGATTAGAGTTTTTTTTTTTTTTTCTGTTTTATTAAACTGAAAAGAAAAAGTTTCTAGAAAAATGAGCTATAGAGACTAGAAAAAATTATTTGTATAATTTTCACAGATTTTGATTGTCTATTTAAAAAAAGAATAAATTTTAAAACAAGTCATATTTAATAATAATTTTAATTTTTAAATTTTGACAACTGAGTTACAAAACTAAATTTGGATATCAAACCAAACATGCTCTGAAGTTAGAAACATTAATTGCCTTTGTGTCAATTCATCAGACACTTAGCATCTATACTTCAAAAATAATAAATTTAATGTAGATATGAGTATGATGGTTTTTTTTTTTTTATCAAACACCTAGAAAAAATGAGTATCTGTTATTTGAGTTGTAATGTTCGAGAGCTGAGGATGGATGGATGATGAGTGGCAGTAACAGTACGGTGGATGGAAGGAAGATGACATTGGAAGGGGAATTTTGCACATTGTCAAGCGGCCCGAATTGCAAGGCATTTCATGGACATGTTTACTTTTCTTATTTTATTATTCTACGGGGGAATTTTCTTGGTTGAGAACTGAAACTGCGAAGAATTAATATTTTTGTGGACTACTATTAACATTCAAGGGTAGGAGCGTCAACGTTCAACAGCAGTTCACTACCAATCTTTTCCCTTGACAAAGTTTTAGTCATCTCTTCCATAGCAAAATGGGTTAAAACTCAATTAAAGTTAATTCATGGATTCTAAATTGTTTTACCTTCCTTGTTTATTGCTCCTAATCCACCAATTGACAGTTTGTTCGTCCACAGACACCATCACCATTAACCAAACCATCAGAGAAGGCAACCCACTAAACTCCAAAGAAAACAAATTTGCACTAGGATTATTTCGCCCTTGCAATTCCAGCTTTAGATATCTCGGTATTTGGTTCTACCAAGTACGTAAACAAACCGTGGTATGGGTGGCCAACAGGAACCGTCCTATCAATGGCTCTTTAGGTCTTCTTTCCATCAACCAATATGGAAACCTCACTCTCTATGATCATCACGGAGTTCCATTATGGTCTACGAATGTTTCCACGGATGTAGCAGGCAGTTCTTTTGTAGCACAGCTCCGGGACTCGGGAAATTTTGTTCT
>CATIWR010036235.1:0-25290 GCA_949677035.1 Omphalea diandra
ACCCTTTTCCCCTCCAATATCCCCCTCACAGGCGATAGCTTAAGCTTAACACCGAAGTCCCTAATTTTCTGTGATGGCTCAATGAAAGTTCGCCCCACATAATGTGACCTTATCAATCCTTGTTGAAATGGCAGACCTGCTTTGTCTGCATAACCAAGTGCAGCCACCACCCCTGAATCTGGGACCGCGATCACCACATCACAGTCGACAGGAGATTCAGTAGCAAGGATTTCACCGAAAAGACGCCTCATTTCATAAACAGACTTACCAAATACTTCTGAACTGGGTAAGGCAAAGTAAATATGCTCAAATATGCATTGCTTTGGTTCATGGTGGGACACCAGGCAAAGTGATCGAACCCCCTCTTTGTCCACTATTAAAACCTCACCAGGATTAACATCCCTCTCATACGTAGCCTCAATCAAGTCAAGAGCACAAGTCTCAGAGGCAAACACAACAGCACTATTACTCCTCCTACCCATAACCAACGGCCTAAATCCCCAAGGATCCCTAACAGCAACCAACTTATCCTCGGTCACAAACACCATTGAATAAGCCCCTTTTAACTGTTCACATGCATCAACAATCCTAAGAAAGAAAGGCCTGGCCTTTGAAATAGCAATCAAATGCAAAACAACCTCAGTATCAGAACTAGTATTAAAAATGGAACCATTATCTTCAAGCTTAGCCCTCAATGTCCTATAATTGACTAAATTCCCATTGTGGGCAACCCCCACAGACCCAAACCTATACCCGGCAACAAAAGGTTGAACATTTTTTAGCATAGAAGTCCCTGCAGTAGAATACCTAACATGACCAATAGCTAAATCACCAGGCAACTGGTCAAGTTTGGTTTCGTTAAACACATCAGAGACTAACCCAACACCAGTAACAGAATGCATAACGTTATTATGAACAGAAACAATACCAGCTCCTTCTTGGCCGCGATGCTGCAAAGCGTGAAGAGCTAAATAGGAAAGGCGAGAGGCTTCTGGGTCACCATAAACACCCACAACACCACATTCTTCACGAGGCTTATCGTCATTGTCAATGAAATCAAAACCATCACCTAGGTAGTTTTGGTCTGGGGAGATAACACCAGAGATAGGGTTTTTGGAGGAGAAAGAGGCATGGCTTTTGCGAGTAAGATGGACGGAGGACAGAGGGAAAAGACAGGGTTTATGGAGGGTTTTGGGGAGGAGAAAGAGGGAGGCTTTTTGTGGTGTTTGAGGGGCAGAATTCAAGGAAAGAGAAGGTTTAGAAAGAGGGGAGAGATTGGTGGTGGTGACCGCCATAGATAGAAGTATAGAAGATAGAGAGAGCGGAAGAAGAGTGAAGAAGGAGAAGAAGAGAGGCAGCTATAGAATAGGGAGGGTAATAACAAGTTGTGTTTTATTCGGAATGCGAAATCTCTCTTCTTATAGGTTTTTTTTTTTTTTTGGAACAGAAAAAGAAAAAAGAAGTGAGTGTAGTGCTACCTGATAAAGGGGAGGGAGGGTGTGGTTTGGAGCTTTGCTTAGTCTTTTTTATTTTTATTGAACTGTGTGCATGTCTATTTTTTAGAAAAAATGCAAATTATATCAACAAAAAAAATTAAATGGAAAATATCAAAGGGAAAATGTACCGTCTTATTAATAATACCAAAAATAGAAACTTATTGTTAGTGAACTTGGTTAACTTGTACGTTACACATATTATATTATAATTTTAATACACAAATTTATATTATATCAAAATTTTATATATCAATCAATCATAAAATATTTTTTATTTAAAATTAATTTATTAATATAAATTTTATATTATATTAAAATTATTATTTTGATTCAAATTAATTTTTAATTATATCAAATATTAAAATAATGAAAAATGTAATAATTTTAAATTTTAATCAAATAAAATAATTACTTGATATATATATATATTGATTTCATTACCTAAAGACATTTGAGGACTATAAATTTTTTGTGTTTTTAATATTATTGAATGTTTGTAATTTGGTTATTTAAATAAGAATTTTTCATAATAGAAGTTAATTTAAGAAATTTGAAAATAATAATAATTTATCTTAATTGACTCAAAAATATCTTAATTGCATATATGAAATAAAATTAATAAATTCTTTTATCGTATTTTTCACCTCTAAAACCAATGTTATGAAAGAAATAATTATGTGATTCAAAATATTTCAACATGCTTTCCTTTATAAGATGGTGGGATTTTTAAATTTGTATAAATGAATCCTTGTCAATTTTAATTTATTATTGATAAATTCTTTAATATTAAAAAAAATTAAGGACTGGTTTGAATCAAAATGTAGGAACTTAATAACACATGAAAAAAATATTAAAATTCATCTGTAATTATGTCATAGGAATAATGTTCAAGTGTATGTATGCTAACATAGTAGATCACAAATATAAATTAATTGATAGTTCCTTTTTTAATCAAAACAGAAATCAAACTTAATTATTAAGTTTTATAAATTATAAAATCTTTCCAATTTTTGCTATAATTAGCTCTTTGAGTTATATTGTTTTGAAATTGTCCTTTTTAATCTCTAAATCAACTTGAATGAAAAATTGCAAAATTTTGAGGGATTAAAATTATTTTACAACATCTGTAAAAAAAAAAAAAAAACTACTTTTATAACTCAATAATTCAAGAACTAAATACAATTAAATTTTGATAGTCATAAAAATTAACTATTATTTGTTGTAAATGATCCTATGATTTGATGATACTAAAATCAAATTCTAGAATTATAAAATTACAAATTCAAACTCTAAATATAGCAAAATTACCATAAAAAGAGTAAAGTGAAAAAGTATATTTTAATAAATAAAAACTAAAAGTTAAGTCATTAATAATTTTCTAAGGTTAAATTTATTAAGTTTGATATAATAAGGACCAAATTACTAGTTATAGAAAACCTTAATTAGGTTTTTTTTTGAGGAAAAAACCTTAATTAAGTGTTAATAATTTACTCATAATTGTTTTGACTGATACTCTGATCAAACTAAAATTAGCAATTACCAAATAGTTTAATTTTCAAAATTTGCCTCATGATATAGAATATAATTTTAAATTTTAAGATTTTTAATATTCATCATTTTGTTGTTCATTATTTTATTTTTGCAAGCTAATAATAATTCTTAAGAGAAATAAGTTTGAAATTTGAATTTTTATATTATAAATTAAATGAATCTCTATGTGCTGTGAAATTCTTGCACAATAAAAGACATGATTTACTCTCATTGGTTAGTTAAAAAATACAATTAATTTACAATTTTCATCATTCCGAATGATAAGTTAAAATTTCTATTTTCTCTTTAACAACTCATTTGTGAAAATTTTGAACAACTCATTTGTGATTTTTTTAAAAATTTCCGTATTGCATAATACTATTCAAATTAAATTTTATTTATTTTTTTAAGTAGAAGTGTGCATGAAATACGAAAATATCGAATTAAACCGAAGATCGAACTGAAAAAATTGATTGTAGAAAATATTCGAAAAATGAAAAATTTCTCATCTTGTGTTGTCCCATAGTGAAAAAAAAAAATAATTATAAGATAGTACTTATATTTAAATTGAAAACCATATTGTCTTATCTTGATTTATCTCATACCGAATACTATTTTGTCATATATATATATATATATATTGTTTTTTATATTTTCTTATATTTATATTTTAGAATTGATATATTGCAGTTTTGTAAACTTAATTTTTGTATCATTTAGATTTTAAATAGACATTAAATAAATTATATTTATTTAATATTTATATTTAAAATTTTAAAATCACCAATTTCGAACATTTTTTGTTTCGTTTTACTTATCTCATTTATCTTATTTGTCTCAAAAATTTAAGATAAAACAATACGAAATTCAATAATATATAAAATGAAATTTATTCCTAAATTTTAAGAAACTAATAATTTTGAAATAAAACGAAAATTTTTCAATCCTCTACTTTACTGGTCCTATGCACATTCATACTTTTAAAGTTAAACACATATCAATAATTAAATACTTAAAATTGAAAAACAATACTATTAATACTTTTTTTTATTAAATTTACTTATGTGGAGAATTTATCATTACAAGGAAAGCATAATTTATACTCTTATTTCTAATTTTTTTATTAAGAAAATTAATTTTTTATATATTATATATTTGTAACAGTATAAAATTACAAGAATCATATTAACATTTAAGAAAAAATTTTCACTTACATTTTTTATTTTAAAAATAAATGGTTATTAAATTTTATATATGTATATATATATATATATATATATATAGGAACAATTCGTTTCAAATGAAAGGAGACAAGTGTTAATTTTTGCCACATGTCGTGAGAGTTTTGCAATTGACTTCTTTCGTCATTAGAGCGCCAAAACAGACGTTTAACTACTTTTCACAACAGTCAACAAGAAATTATGGATTCGTCAAAGATTTTAAATGGGGCGGTGGCCGTGCAATGCGTAACACGTTTGAACGTAAGATTCCGTCATGTCATCCAACGCGTTGAAGTCGCGTGTTCTTTGAATCTGTGCATCACCCCTGGTTTTTGGACATCGCATAGCAATTTTTCCTTTAAAAAAAAAAATCAAATATTTTCAGAAAATGGGGATTTTAAATTTGAATTATAGACCATTTTTTCGAAAAGTTTAGGAGTGAATTTGAAATTGACGTTTTTCGTTGCAAGAAAAACCCTTTCAATAGAAGTATTCGCAATGGGTAAAACTAATGCTAAATCAATCATGTGATAAACTAATGGAAAAATTATATTTTTACCAGTTTGAACCATTTTGTGAGCAAAACTTTTCAAATATTCAATTGTGGAAAATTGATAATTGTGTTTCACATTATCAATGTAAGTTTGAAATTATTGTTCAAGGATAAAACAATCAGTCATTGAAAAAGTTTTTTAGATATAATTCAACACGATAAAGTAGCTTACGAATGTCAAATTGAGAGAAATAATTTCTTAGATCAATACATGTTATGCAAATAAGTAACTTCGTACTTGCTCATGAGAAATGATTATTCATCTCTTATATAATTAAATCAACAACTTGATATTGCAATAATGATAGAATTAATATATAAAAAAAATTTATAAAGTATTTTATTTTTTTAGTGTTATTTCGGCAGCTAAATAATTATTGGTGAAATTTAAATTATAACATCTAACCATCAAATTTTAGTATTTATTCTTAATTGAAAAGGCTTATGATTTTTTTTTTTTGCAATATCACTCATTCAAATCTTATAAAAATAAGGATATCACTTAAAATTAATTAAACTTATATAAATATTACTAATTATCATAATTCAAATCTCAATTTAATTTTATATAAAAACATAAAAGTCGTATAGCATCCATGAAATCAATCTCCACCTCTTCTATGTGACAATCATGTCATTATATGAAACTATTTTATTGGATAACAGGGGAGGGGAAAACCCACAAACAACAAAGAAAACTATCTAGGAATCATCCTAGGCCAAGAGACACCACACATATCATCATGTCATTGTAAAACTATTTTGAGACTTTAATTTTAATAATTAATAATATTGATAATTAATTTTAGATAATATTTATTATTTTATAAAATTTTAAATGATATATATATACATATATATATATATATATATATATCAATCAGCCTTTTGAAAATAATCACATAATAACCACGAAAATGCCGTGGCCCAGTGGTAAGATGAACAAATATGTGCAGGCTCCTTCAATGAATGAAAGAATAAAAGGTCAGTCCGTTGCGTGGTATAAAAGTGCAATTATCCTTGATGGATTTATGGGGACCCTCTCTGCTTTTCCAAAAAAATTACAGAAAAAGCATATAATATAACGTACTTTCGGCGGCCACCTTTTATATAGGACCATCACATTCAATTTTATGTTTTTCTATTAACTTTTTCTTTTCTATATTTGCGTTCCAATTTCATTTTGACATTTTGTTTCACAAAAGATAATTTATTTGGGAAAAAAATACTTTTTCAAAAAATTATTTTTTAGCAATATATTTTTTGATGTATGAAACATATTAAATTTTTTATTATAAGATAATAATAATAAAATTTAGATAATAAATATCTTATAATTATATTGTTTATTATTTAATATAAGAAAATATATATTAAAAATGAAAAAATTTTATAAATCTCACTTATTATCAGCGACTAATACTGACTAATGATGAGTGTCAATATACAAGAATGATTAATGATAATAAATATATATGTTTATATAATTTGTTTTTCATTTATTTGAGTTTATCAAAGTTTGAAAAATGATTTAATTTTTTCTTTTACAAAAAATTATTTTTTATTGATCATTTTTTTAAATACAATAAATAATATATAAACAATAATTTTCAAAAAATATTTTCCGCAAAACAAAACGAATTTTCTAAATATTTTTCTGAACGTGAAACTTCCATAAATATCTGATATGTGTAATCTAATGTAGTGTATATATAGTAATCCTGACACTCGGATAAGATTTTCTTAATATTTTGTCATGTAACAGATTTTCATTGTTATATTCTGAAATCTAGTCTTTTAAATTTGAATTTAAAAGTATAAATTACAATTAAATTTATAACTTAAGAACAAATAATGTTTTTAGAATTTAAAAGTAGCAGATACAGTAGAATTTATAAGAAAAGAGATAATGATAAATAAATAATTTTAAAATATAAAATATAATTGAATTTAAAAGTAAAATACATAATGATAAAATAGTTCAAAAACAACGTATTTACAGTAATTTGTTTTCACAATTCAATTTAAGTAGAAGATAAAATAATAAAAAAATCAAAAGAAAAATTCTTATAAATCTTTAAACTCATGTTCAACAAAAAAAAAAAAAAAGCAAAAAAATTCTTTCATGCTCTTGACAAAAATTTCAAGCTCTAATATGAACACTATTTACAGTCTTGGAATATATCTTTACCTAATCTCATCTATATGGTAGGTATTTCAATTGAAGATACATCAAGAGAATTTATTCAATTTAGCATATCTTATATTATGACATTTGACATCATTTATACTGTGAAATTTAAACTTTTTAAAATTTTAAGATTTTACTATTAGAAAATATAGTTTAATCTAAAAGTATAAGACATAATTTAAGTTTGAATTTAAAAATAAAATAGATAATAATTAAACAATTAAATTTAATATTTTATATATATTAATGGTAGAAAATGTAATAATTGAATTTATAAGCAAGAGATATGAAGGAATATATCCCATTTACCCAAAATAAAGAAAAAGGAAGGAACACTTATTAATATATTAACTATATTCCTCCATATCTTATCAGTGTAAACGTTTTTATCTCTATCACTAAAAAAAAAAGGCATTTCTTCACTTCTTACCAAAAAACAAAAAAGAAAAAGAAAAACATTTCCTTCACTTAACGTGGGAATCTCATACTATTGACAATATATTTTCCTTCCCTTTTGCGGTTCATTATCAATGACTATATTGAGGGGTGAGCAAAAACTGAATAGAATTGAAAAAATTGACTAAATTGATAATTGGGTTGATTTTTAATGAAAATCGATTCGATTTGTTTAGTTTCTTAAACGTTTTTTGTTTTGATTCATTTTTATATAAAAATGAATAAATTAAAATTATTAATAAATCAAATAATTTGAATCAAGCTAATTTAATATATATATTTTTTAATTAAATCGAACAAAATCAAAATTTTATGAGTTTGATTTCGTTTGATTTGTAGTCATATAAAATTTGTTTTATTTGGTTTGTTTATTGAATTTTTTCAAAAATTTTGATTTAATTTGATTTTAAAATATAAAATTCAGTTTATCTAATTTTGATAAAAAAAATGAACCCATTGAATGTTCATCCTAATTATATTGACTGATAACTAATTTAAATTATAGATTTCATCAAAATGAATTTTATTTCATTGTAATGATTGATGCCATCTAAATAAATATATTATATTTAGGTCATTATAAGTTATATTAACTTCAGCTTGATTTTTTGGATTTGTATCCAAAGGTAAAAATATCTTCAATATATGAACTTAATATAAAATGCATCTTTAAAATCACTAAAACTCAATTGATATATATAAACTGATGCGAAGATACTCTTACCATAATTTTTTTTTAAAAAAAACCTTGAACTTGACCTTTATCGATACTAAATAAATTATAGGTATGTACTAGAGATTATAAACTACAATTTCTTCTAAGGAAATTATCAACTTTTTTTCATATATACTTTCTTGGAAAAATAGAGTTAATAAAAAGGAAGATTGGATGCGTGTAAGCATAACTTGAAGATGAAGTGTACTATGTAAAGAGTGGAAGTCTTGTGTTTGATTTATCAACATGGTATGAGTTATTAAAATAGGAAAATTACTTTCTGTTATATAGTTCGTAATGTTATTTTAGCCTATTGGCCTCTTATGAATAAAAAAAGGGTAGATTGATATTAGAAAGTGCAATATTGAGTCACTTTTTTGTGATGGTACAATTTCAATTGTAAAATAAATCGAATTATTTATAATTTTATTTTTTATTTTTAAATTTTAATTAATTTTAAATCAATTCAAATAAAATATTTTTACATCATATTCTGACTAATCAACTATTCAAATTTTTATTAGATCGAATTTAATTCATAAATTCTTAAATTATTTCAAGTTGGAATTGATAAAAAATTGTTGCTCTATCAGAAAAAAAAATTGTACTATTAAATATATTCTCTTAGAAGTTGTTCAATGAATTCAACAGAAAGTTGATGCATTTCATCTAAGAAATCTTATGAACAAAACAATAAAAGAGCACAATCTTTTTTAATCCCTAGTAAATATTATTTTTCAAATGTGAGCAACTATTCACGCTTGAATAAAAAATACATTAATCTAGTGCCTATTTGGATTGAACAAATTTCAATAAAAAAAATATTATAATGATTAAAATGTTGACATTTAAATTTAGCAATCTCTAGTTTGTTCTACTAAAAGGAAATGATATGAACTCTTCTCGTCCTGCTATTTTTTTTTTTTTACAGCAGAAATTTGCAATCAAACGGCCAATAAAAAATTATAAAGTCATCACATTTTTTAGCATTAGAAGAGGGAATTATTATTATTATTATATTGGCAATATATAAATTATTATTATTATCAAAATGGAACATCAAATGCATATTTAATGAAAATGATACATCACCTTGTCAAAAAGCTACGACAATTTTGAGATATGAATTAGTTTTTTTTTCAATTACAAATGACTAAAGTCTTATAGAGAAAAACTCCCCAAAAAAACATAAAAAGGTCTTATGGGAAATGGGGTAACCATGACAAATAGAGGATTTAGTAAGTTACAAAATAACAGTATCTACATATTCTTGAAAAGTCCATTCATAGATGCATATGAGTAGAAAATGAACATTATTTCCACGGGGGACCCATATGGCTGTTTGTCTTCGTGAAGTGACAGTTGACAGGAGCTCAAGAATTTCCAGGCACCAAGAGAAATGGCAAATATTTGAGCCACCCAAGGAATGGCTAAGTAATACGTTCCGATGTGCCAGAACAAAGAAAGAAAATGTCCAAACGACTAGTTGGTTGATGGCGGCTAATGGCGCATCCAATGTTATGAAAATTGGACTGGGAATCAGTTCAATGCTGTGCTTGTCGTCTTAGGATGTTTGAGGACAACTGTATGGATGGTTTAAATCCCATCTTGGACGTCATCCATTGAAACTTATTAGTCACCATATTTCGCTGATGACCTCTTTACGTTTTGCTATGGACATGTTGCTTTAATTTTTTGGGCTGATGGGTCCAGCCCATGGTATATTAGGAATTAGGATTAGAAAAAGAAAAAACAGAAAAAGAAATTGATAACTTGCTTGGCAATCAAGGGGGAGCATGAATTTTGAAAAAACTGAATTGATTCAAATAATCAAATTGAAACATATCTAGATTGAAACTTTTTCAAAATTTTTATAAAGAACTTAATAAGCAAATGAAATGATTCTGATACTAAGATAGTAACTGATGTAATACCAAATTGATTTGGATTATCCTAAATCAAACCTATATATATATATATATATATATATTGTTCAATGTAAACATCTACTAAGATTGTGATAGATTTTTATTTATATATGTGGACTATTTGTAGCTTAATATCGTTTTATTAATTTGAAAGTTAGTTTTTAAGTTTCAGATTATGAATTAATGTGTTTAAAAATATAAAATAGTTATATTATTTTCAAAAAATATAAAATATGTATTTATTCAAATTATCCTATCTGATTTATTAGTTCTATTAAAACAAAAACAACTAGCTTTACTCGATCCAAAAAATTAAAATAATTCAATTCAAAAATTAGGAATTTAAATTCAATTTTTTAGTTCTTTAAAAAATTAAGAACCAGACTTATATAACAGTTCAAAAATTTGGAAATCTTTGACTTTACTTGATTCATACTCGGTCCTATTAGCAAGCACATAGAGAAGTTAAAATTTGTTTATACATTAAACTGGTGATAGAAACTAGATGAAAATATATTTTTTTTTGTAGAGATCTACTCCGACTAGGCAGAATATTTTCAATATTTTTAAAATTAGATAGATTAATAAATTAATTAGTTTATTAATTCTCAACTAATCAATTTAATTGATTTAATTAATTTAAAATAAAAAATATATCATTAAGGAGTCATGTCATATGTTAAAAAAATCAATAATTTTTTTTTAAAAATAAATTGTATTTTTGGAAAGAAATAACGACTTAATTTTAAGAAGATAAGGATTCTTATATAAAGTTATGTAAAATATTTATTAATTGAACTGCATAATAATGTAGCTCAAAAAAACCCATATAATTCATTTCTTTTCGAACAAATAAAAATTTACTAAAATTATAATTAGTACTAGACTAAGAGATGAAATCGGTAATATAAATTAGGTGGTATGTTTCCCTTCAATTTATAATATATTAATTCTTAATATTAACAGATAACCACTAGGTTTTCTCTAAGGTTAGGGTTTCCTTATCCTAAGGGGTCCAGGTTTCTCATTCTTTAAGATTAGAGTTTCTTTCTTGTTTGATCTGTTTAGATTGCTATTCAGTTTGTTTCTCTTTATCATTTCCTTGTGTTTATTCGTGTTTGTTTCAGGTAGCTTTATCTCTTCCTAGTCTTCTCTTGAAGAAAGAGATTATTTCCTATTTTTGTTCATAGCAGATTTTGAATCCATTGTCTTGCTAAGATTAGGAGATGAGTGCCAACTCTGATCTACCTCGGGATAAATATCCAAGTCGTGATGAGGAGGATACTCTTGAGGTAAGTTTCAAGGAGGATCTTAATGAGGAACTCCAGTCTAGTCTATCTATGGCAGCAAAATTATGGTGTGAGAAGAGTTTCAATGGTTAATATCTGATGGACATGATGATTAAGACTTAGACTTATAAACATGCCATAACAACTAAAGAGTGGGGTCGGAACGTGTTTTTGTTCCAATTCCAACACTGGAGAGATAAGGAATGGGTTTTGAATAGTACTCTATGGCATTATGATAAACATTTCCTGGTTATTAAAGAAGTTTCAGGGGATGAACAACCTTCGAGAATTGACTTCTTTCACACCCCAATATGTGTGCAGGCTTATGATTTGCCCATAAACGAGTGAATGACAGAAGCTCTAGTAAACAAAATTGGTGAATATGTTCCAACAGAAAGAGAAGAAATCCAGTGGGGGTAGTTTGTTCAATTCAAATGCTTATTTTATCTCCGTAAACCCATTCTGAAAGGCATCAAACTTAAGACTCCTGCTACTGCCGTTTTTGGATCCCATTTAAATATGAGAGCCTTCCAACCTATTGCTTCTTCTGTGGTCATTTTAGGCATGTGTTACAAAATTATGATATAGATTATGTTGATGTTGCCAGAGTGTCCTGTAGTTATGATGATGCTTTAAAGGCCTCACCTTTGAAGAAAAAATAATGTTCACTCCTCTCAACCTATACTGAAAACCAAAAGAACTTTATTTTCTCCCAAACCTGCACCAACCAAGAAATCCTTTGACCCTAACAGCACTTCCCTTACTCATAACCCAATGCCTCCTATAATTATTAATGATGCAGTTGACCAGCAAATGTCGACTACCATTCATACCATGCACAACCTCTCCATTTCAATACAACCAGTTGCCAACTTGAGAGATGACCCCATCATTAGCTCACCACCTAATCCACCTACTCATCTTCAGCTCTCATTCCATTAAAACAAGCTTTTTCTACCCTAAAAGAGACTTTACCCTTACAAATCGCACCTTGTCCTCCCTTTCCTGACCTACCTACATTTATATATGCCTCTTCTATCCTTTCCCAACATATATAACCTAGCCCAAATGTCCAGGTCCCTACGCATGAACTACCCTTACATGATCCTCCTCGCACATGGAAAAAATGAGTCTCTTATCCTAGAACTGTCGTAGGCTCGGGAACCCAGCAACATTTAGATGGCTTTGGCGGTTCATTTTCACTCAAGATTAAATGGTTATTTTTCTTACGGAAATGCAGGTGATATGAGGAGATTGCGGTCAAGTTGGGGCTTCATTAATGAGATTGATATTGGTTGTGAGGGTGAGGCAAGGGACAAAAGGGAGGGCTCAATTTGATATGGAATGATGCTATTGATATCACCTGATTATTAGTGTCTCAAAATCACATAGATGTTTCCTGTAAAACAACTCTTACTTCGAGGATATGAAGGCTAATTGGTATGTATGTGTGGCCCTATGAAGATAAAAAATACCATACTTGGAACTTCTTAAAATCTCTCTCAAATTATGTATCTTTGCCATGGTTGATGATAAAAGATTTTAATGACATCCTTTTCAATTTCAAAAAGGAATGTAGATTTCGTTCTATTGATTATATGCACCATTTCATGAGGCTATAGATTCTTACAGTTTAGACGACCTTGGCCATCAGGGTTTGAAATATACATGGAGTAACGGTCAAATAGGTTCTAATAAGATTATGGAGAGGCTTGATCATTTTGTTGGGAATTTAGACTGGGTAGCCATGTTTACAAGATATTTAACCATGCTAGAGTGTGTTCCAATCATTCTCCTATTCAGTATTTCCTCTCCAAGAAGTTCTTGTAGAAAAGAACTATAAAAAGATTTTTCATTTTAGAGAAATGTGGCTTAAAGAAGGAGGGTGTAGGGAGGTAGTTATAAATGTATAGGATTCCTATGGTTCGACAATATAGCAGATAATATCCATTGTTGTGGGGCTACTCTCCAGAGGTGGAACTCTTTAACATTTGGGAATGTTAGAAGGGAGTTATTGTAGTTCCAGAAGAAGCTTTCGGACCTACAAAATCAGTCTCAAATTGAGGCTGATGTTGAGGAGCAAAACCTTGCCAAAGAGAAAATACGAAAGCTAATAAGTAGATAGGTAATGATGTGGAAACACAGGGCCCGGGTCACTTGGATTCGGGAGGGAGATAGAAACACTAACTTCTTCCATTCTAAAGCTAGTCATAAGAAAAGAAGAAATACCATTTTGGGTATAACGGATAACAATGGGTTATGGAGATATTCAAATGAGGATATAGCTTCAATTTTCAAGCCTATTTATACGAAATCTTTACCAGCTCAAATCCTTCTTTTGGTGTTTGATGGAATACTTGTGAAGGTAACCTCAAAAATGAATTCTTTCTTTATGAAGAAATTTACTAGGCAAGAAATTGAAGTTGGCTTAAACCAAATTCACTCCACTAAAGCCCCTGGCCCAGACAATATGCCAACTCTCTTCTATAAATCTTTTTGGCAAACTGTTAATCATGATGTTATCTTTATCGTTCTCGATGTTTTAAATAATAATGTGTGTCCTTCTCTGAATTCGATGTTTATTATCCTTGTCCCTAAGAATAAAAACCCCATTTCTTCTAAGGACTTTAGACCTATTAGCTTACACAATGTCATTTTTAAGCTTATTACGAAAGTTATTGCCAATAGACTTAATGTTTGTTTTACTTGATATTATTCATGAATGCCAATTTGCTTTTGTCCCTAGTCACCTTATTACTGATAATACCCGGCTTGCTTTTGAAATTTTTCATCATATGAAAAATAATAAATTTGGTAAGAAAGGGATCCTGCCTTTTAAACTTGACATGAGCAAAACTTATGATAGGGTAGAGTGGGATATCTTAAAAAATATGATGCTAAAGTTAGGGTTTGATTCTAGATGGATTTCTCTCATCATGGGATGTGTAAGGTCTGTTTCATACTCTATTCTTATTTATGGGCAGCCCCAAAACTCCTTTATTCCTAATGGAAGACTCCAGTAAGAGGACCCTCTTTCTACGTTTTTTTTTGTTGTGCATTGAATACCTTTCTTATGCCCTCCAAAATGCTAACAGTGCTAACAAGATTTAGGGTGTTAAAATATGTAGACAGGTGCCTCCCCCTATTTCTCACCTTTTTTTTTTTTGTAAATGACAGATTTTGTTTTTGTAGAGCGTCTTTGTCTGACGTTATTTCTATCTCTGAAATGTTAAGACTCTATGAGTTATACTTAGGTCAATGTATAAAGTTAGAGAATTCAAAGGTTAGCTTCTGTAAGAATGTTCTAGATGTTCTCAAGCACAGTATTGTGAATGCAATTGGTGTCAGGCTTGTTAATTGCCATGCCAAATACCTAGGTTTACCCACAATCACTGGTAAAACTAAAATCTAGATTTTCTGCCTTTTGGAATCAAAGATTAAGGCCAAGATACAAGGTTGTAAAGAAAGGATCTATCTAGAGCAGGTAGAGAAATTATGGTAAAATCAGTTATCCAATTGATTCCCACATACATGATGAGCTGCTTCAAGCTTCCAACTTCGATTTGCAATAGAATTAATTCTATTACCTCAAACTTTCGGTGGGGTAGCCAGAATGATGAAAGGAGAATTCATTTGGTTTCTTGGGACACCTTTACGATGAGCAAACTAAAAGGAGGCATGGGTTTTCAGGACATTGCTTCCCTTAATGTGGCTCTCCTTATGAAGCAAGTATGACGGCCTTCACAAATACTTCGTCCCTTTTGGCAAGGACTCTTAGAGTGCGATACTTCCCATTTAATTCAGTGTTAGATGTTGGTTATGGTCCTTACACCAGCTTTTCCTAGAGAAGTATCATGGATAATAAGTAATTAATTGTGAATGAGAGTCGCTGGATTATAAGGATGGATGATCGATTTGTATCTGGATGGATCCTTGGCTCAAGGACCGGCAAAATTTTAGAGTCGGGTCAGTTTCTCATCTCATCCCAAAAGTAAAAGTGTGCGAACTTTTCATGGATGATGGAAGGTTTGGGGTTATGCACCTGGCTAAACAAATATTCTCTCCCATGGTAGCCACCCAAATCCTTAATATCCCTTTATCTGTATCAAAACTGAGTGATAGAATTGTGTGGCACTTCTCAAAAGATGGATGTTACACGATTAAGAGCGATTATCATCTAGCCCTGGATTCGAAACACGCATATACTTGAGCTCACGAGCTACAGACGCAGTTGATAACCTCTTCTAAAAATCTTTGTGGAACCTTGATCTTCCTTCCAAGATGTGACATCTTTTATGGCAAGTGTGCAAGTTAGCCTTACCTGTGAATTCTAAATTAATTCATAGAGGAGTGTGCATTTCTCTAGTTTGTATTCACTATAAGGATGATGTTAAGACTATGGAACACGTCTTGAGGGATTGTGGGCTAAAGCCATCTGGGAGGCGAGATAGTTACCAGTTTGTCAGTCTGATTTGGATATAGATATGATATGAAGGATTGGGTGAAGTCTCAGATGTTACAGTTGGACAAAGCATCAATAGAGTCTTTTGTCATGCTCATATGGCGTATTTGGTATAACAGAAACAGGTTGGTTTTTCAAGAACAAACATGACTGTGGACGAGGTTGTTCAGTTGGCCTTTAATATGCTCCAAGACTTTTAGAAGGTAAGAATGCAAACTCCACCTTCCTTTTCTCTAGGTTGCTCTAAGTCCTACTAGTCTGCTCCCAAGTTTGGCTTTTGGAAAATTAACGTAGATGTTGCTATAAGGAAGGGTGTTGGTGTTGGTTTTGGAGTGGTTATTAGGGACTGGAGAGGAGTTGTATTATGCTAAACGGTCTCATTTGTTCCCCTATCTTATGATCCTGAGCCAGCAAAACTGCAAGCTATCCACGCTGGTCTTCATCTTGCCCGATCTTTTGCTCTATCCAATGTTACCCTTGAGTCTGATTGTCAAATGGTGGTGTAGGCAGTACACAACAAGTCTTTGGGCATTTTTTATGCTTGCAACCTAGTGGGTGATATCAAGATTTTTTGTCTCAGTTTGACATTTATGGGATCCGTTGGCAGACCAGAAATGCAAACTCTATAGCATATTCTTTAGCTTCTTTCGCATTTCAGAGTTATACTCCTTATGTCTTTGTTGGTTTTGTTCTAGCTCATATTTCTCATTTGCTTGCAAAGGACTCCTATCGTTTCTCTTCTTGCTAATATATTCTCACTTTCTCAAAAAAAAAAAAAAAAAAGTAGGCTAATGACTTTATTGAATATAACTTTTCTATTTTTTTTAATTTTGATAATATATAAATTTTTGTATTAGTGTTCTTATGAATTATAGCAAATTTTTATAATAAAAATGTATTTGGTATATATAAATTCTATAATTTTTATGAAATTTATTTGTAAATTCTCAACAACACATTGAAGTAGTCAACAACTATCGAAAGGAGAGTTAAAGATTTTAAAGGTTCGTTAATAGTATAACAAAGAGTTAAAGATTCTGAAATTTTTCTTTATATATAAGGAGATCCTAGAATAAGATATATCAAATATTCATGGCTTAAAGAGTGTTTTTTTACCTTATTTGTTTGTACTAAATATTTACACCTTGTAAAGGATTAGGGTATGATTAATGAGTAATTTTTCTTAGCACTATTTGTATATCTTATGTGACAATCATTATTAGTTAAATTGAATTTTAGAAAGTAAAATTTTGTTTATAAAAGGTTTAATTATACCTTGAACAAATCGGATTAGATTTGAGATAATGCTCAAAATCTATATTTGTTTAAGTTGGTATTTAACCCGTAAAAGCACTATTTTAAGTTTTTCTTTTAAACTGGGTAAAAAAAAGATATTGATAAGTTCATCTTAACTCATAAAAGGATATATTATATCTTAACATATAAAAGATAGTTAAAAGGTTCTAGTTTGAAACTAGAGAAAGAATATAGATGTATTATCATTGAATTTCAATAAATCAATTGTGCTACTCTCATTATTTCTTTACTCTTTTTTATATGTATGATTGAGCATAAAAATTTTAATTTTACTATAATATTTGTTATCACCTTATTGATCCCATTTAGAACACCATACTATTAAAACCAAAAAATATTTAGCTATAAAATAAAAAAAAGAACTTATAATTTCTTCTTAAGGAAATAAATTAAGAACTTTCTCTAGTAAAAGAAAATAAATACTTGAAAATAAGATTGATAAACAAATAACATGAATATATGAATCAATATTCAATGAATTTGAAAATACAAAAAAATTTAATAACAATTAACGAAAAATAATTAAGATTAATCAAATTATGAAAAATTAAGATTGAGAAAAAATGAAAATAATTAAAAGTTAAGACAAAGATTATATTTACATTGGTATTTTTTACTATAATAGATTATTATTCAATTATATAATTTGACTAGAATTATAATAGATAATTCAAATATTTTACGGTTTGATATCATTAACACATGCGTTAAAAAATAGTTTATATAAAACTACTATTAAGAAAAAATATATATATATATATATATGTATTATACGACGGCGTGTTGCCAAGCGATTGAGGGCTCATTTGGACGTAGTAGACTCGAGTGTACTAAACTATTACCATTCTAGTAAGTTCAAAACAACCAGAGAATCATAGTTAGAAGAGAGTCCAAAATCACAAAGTCTGGAGCTTAAAAGGTTTCTCAACAAAAATGACGCCGCCTTCTGGACCCTACGCTGGCACCAGCACCTTAGCTCTGGTAAATTTCTCAATTCCTCTTTCTGTTTGTTTCCCAAGAAACTTCAAGAAAAAAAATCTCAAAATCTATGAATTGTATGTGTATATAATGTTGAATCCAATTGTCTTTTACTATTTTTTTTGTTTTAGGTGGCTCGTGTGTCGGCTTTCTCTTTTGGTCTTGTGTATGGGAACCTGAAGCTCAAATATCTCAAGGTCACTTGATTTCTTGTCAATTTATATTTCTGTTATTATTATAGTTTTGATGGGTGTATTTGTCTTCTTTCCATTTTGATGTAGATTGGATGTGTTGCAGTGGGACTTTAGATTTTGAATAATTTTAGTTTGCTGTTAGCTAATTCTTCTGCTAAGATAATTTATTGGCTGGGATAACTATTTAGATGAATGAGTGTTTGAGAAAAAATTGAGGGGAAATATTTCATGGATCAGTGGTGTTTTATGTTTATAGATAAGGTTCTACATGTTATGCTTCCAAGTTATCGCAAATAGCCAATTGTATTCTTTTTATGTGAGTTCAAATTTTTAAGATAGCCATGAACTCCCTGTCAATGGAGTTATACATAGGCTAATGGGCAATGCTCACTTCTGGACCCATAGGAATTAGATTCGATGGGGAAACATTATAGTAAAGCATCTTAACAGGATAAATTTATCCTTTGCTTCATAGCGGTGTCAATCCCTTATCCTTTGCTCCATAGCGGTGTCAATCCCTGTTTAAGTTCACTTCACAAATAAATGCAGCTAATTTTCTATCGGTTGAGGTGGTTCCTGTACAGTTTACTTATTTTCTTCCCCAATCGTCCTTTCTTTATCTGATGCTACTAGCATTTTGATAATGCAGGTGTTAATACTGCAGCTACTTTTCTGTTGGTTGAGGTGTTTACTGCTCATCTAAAACTTTTTTTTTACCCCCCCTTCCAACTCTCTTTTATTCATCTCATAGAGTAACACATTTTAAGGTGGAAATATTAATTCCTTAGAATATGTCCCAATTCTATTTTATTTTGTTCGTGATTGTTCATGTGTTTCTTAGTAACTTATCCTCAACAATTATGATATCTTAACCATTTTCTTCTCTGTTTTATGTCCTTTTTTTTTTTTTCCCTTTTCATTCGTACTTGCCTCACAATTTCCCCCTTTGCACATGATACTGCTAACTTTATACGTGTCTGGATACTTTAGGTCTCTCTCCCTCTCCCGCTTTCTTACTTACTCGCACACGTATACAAATGCGGATGCAGCACTTATGATAGACAGAGGATATGAATTTGCACTTAATGTTTTTTTTCCCCCCAAATACAGGCAAAAGCAAGGTCTCACAAGAAAGCTGAAGCAAAGGCTCATCACTGAGAGAGATCAGTTGTTGAAGATTTAGAAGACTTGAGTTTTGATGGAATACAAATAATCCATAGCAACATTACTGTACCAGATTTTCATTTTTATGTAAAGCTTTTCTAGACCGTGCTGCACTGGTTATATCTTTTTAATGCTTTTTCTAGTGGAGGTTCTTAACTTGTTCTTAAGAGAATTTTTTTACTTGGTTGGCCTGACGACTGTGACAAATGTTTATTTTGTATTGCTTAGCTGACGATGGGTAAATTTTGGAAGATTGGATCTTCCCATGAAAAAATAAAAAAATCTGTCTTTTTTGTCTCCTATTCCCTTTATCATGGTACTAACATATTGTTTTATCCATCCTTGATCTACGCATAATCCTATCATTCTGTGTGGTTAAACTCCAACTTTGGAAGAATACTCATTCAATTTTCCTTTAGAATTTATTGGTTCCTTGATTTAGTTTGATTGGCCTTCACTCATTTTTCTAGTACTTTATTTCTACTTCATTCTTCTTTGTCCAATCATTCTCTTGAGTGGTATACATAAAATGAAGTTTTGAGCTTGATGTTAAATAAATCACATAGTCGCCTGTTATAGAAAATCTATGTAGAAATTACTCTTGAAGTTAATTCATATAATTTATGCATATAGCAGATTGTATGTTGCTTGTATTACATAAAGGAGCAATGCATCTCCTTTTAGTGGGAACGCATCAAGGCATCTAACTGGTTCCGTTCAATCTTTTTTTTTTCGTTATTATTATTATTATTTTGTGAAATTCCTCAAGCTAAGGGCAAAATGCCAGGTGAAAAATCATTGTTCTCTCCAGCAAATTTTAATTTTTAATAGTGGTTTTATATTTTGGAGGTGTTCAATTTGAATCTCTGTTGATAGTTTATGTATTCCGTTTTGTAAGCATTTTTCTGCTGGGTTGCCTTTCATCCTTAGGAAAGATATTTATGTTGTTGGAATGGACATCCATCCCAATTGTATAGTTTTAGTTCTATAGCCAATTAGTGTAGCTTTTTAAGTGTTCTTAAACCGATATCTGTTCTTTTATTTTCAGGGTGGTTGACATCATGCCACTAGGGAAGACTCAAACAGTCCCAACATCAGCTTGAAAACTCAAGCAGAGATTGCCAAACTATGATATTGTTTAAAAATCTTCTCTTAAACGATGAAATCCTCCTGGTTAGAAAAAAAACAAAAGGGTGTTCTTTCCAATCTGCTGCTGGGGTTCTGATATTCAAGAGTAGTTAATATGATATTGTAAAGAGCCAATGCTAGTCTCTATAGAAATTATAGGCCCTTGTCTGTTCTTGTCTTAGCTCCCCATCAATGGCAAGCGCTGTTGTCCTGATTCTGCAATAGCTTCACCTTTTTGTTGAGATTTCTCCTGCTTTTCTTTATTTTTCTAGCTGAAATAGATATTTCCTAGGAGATTTTGTTATAGTGTTCCTCCCATTAAATAGACCTACTACGCCAACTTCTCAACGAGCAAATCTCCCCAAACATGTTTTCGGTTTAAGGGTTCTTCGCTGCTGGTCTGGTTCTACTTCTAAGCTCTATTGGGCATAAGCAATAGTGCACAATACTCGAGGTTTCAGTCTTCAAAGGCGCTGCAATATTTTGGGATTCGTGTACCCTTTCCCTTTCGTAGTTGTCGAGCACTTTCTCAATCCTGTGTTTAGGGTCTAGGTTACTTTTGTTGATCCTGTGATGATTCATATCTTAGTGTTTTGCTTATCAAACAGGAAAGTTAATTTCCTTGCTGAGATTTTGATAGGTTAACATTCTATCGTCGGAAAACCAAAAGGGAGAATTCAACATTTGATAGGATGATAAGAAGCCATTTTTCAAAAATACAAGGGAAAATTCGTTTAAACTAATAGCTGCTATCACAATTTTCCACTTCTTGAAGGTGAATCATCGCAACTGCCACACGCTACCGCGCTATTGTTGCAACTCTCACTGCCATCATGTTGCTACTGCCATCATTGGTGCTGCTGCCGTTACGTAGATACGTAAAAGAAACCTTCCTATTTCCACTAACCAAAGTAAAATTCATAAATCACTAAACAAAATTTTCTCTTACTATTCCAAAAAAACAAAAAAAAAACAAGAGAATAAAAAACAAATGATGCCTAAACCCAAAGGAATCAAAAATTGCTGCCCAATGAGTAGATACCACGAGGAAGGTAACTCTTGAGAGAAATTTGTCGTTGTAAACTTGTCACGTCAAACCTGAAATCTGAAACAACATATTCTACATGCATAAATTACATTGGAGACCAGCAAAGATAAAATCATGGTGAAGTTCACACAGGATGCCTGTTAGATGAGCACTAGAAGGACAGACTTGCTTCTGCCTTTATCACGACATGCCAATGGTCTCTCCCTTGTATTTAATCAAATGCTTTATTATATATAAAACAAAAAAACATTCTTAAATTGAGCCAGTTGTGGAGCCATATAAAAGATAGTTCAAAAATTGCTCATGAACACAGATGACTGCTATACTCTATGAATTCACAACAGAAAGCTTTGGCTTGACATACCCATACAACCACCTTCAACATGCTTTCAGGTAATGCTAAAATATAACCTCTATCTGTTGCACTTAGGTTTCCAAATTTGTGGGTCTCCAAGAAATTAGATCTAAGCAAATATTCTGGTTGTTTATCAACCAACAAAATTAGTTTGTTTATCTTCTGTGTAAATATTTAGGTTAACTAAATCCTACTGATAGCTAGAGGTTCTGTTGTATTGTGGACAGCATAGTAATGAAAGGAATGTTAACCTTTGTTCAAAAAGAAAAAAAGTTTAGTTAAATCATAACTAGAGAGGATTCATGCTTATAGGCACATACCAATCTAGGTTATCAAGCTTGCTTCTACACCTAAAAGCAACGGAGGGTCCATAAACCCAAACTGAAGTTGTTAGTTCATGTGTTTTGACAAACCATATTAAAGAGTCCCCGAGAATGTAGCTATCCTAGTAAAAATTTATAGATAAGTTTTCTTATATTTTTTTGAGCATAAGATTCAAACAAATTTTTATCTCGAGCATTAACATCCCCATAAGTCGTCATAGTGAGAGTAGCTTCAATCACATAGAAATTTGACACATTAATATTCATTTGAAATTTATATTTCAAAAAGAAAAATAAAAAATCAGAGTAGATGCAAAAATTTTAATACATTAACAATGACTCCATTACAGAATTTTATCAATAATAAATAATACACTGCTCAAGTCCATCATCAAGATAATAAAATACAAGTATAATTTCCACATTTACATACATGTGAACCATCCTTATTATAGTACATTAGCAATAGTTATAGGTGAACAGTGCTTTAGAAACAATTTAACATTTAAGGCTCCATTTGTTTCACATAAAATAATTTTTGAACAACATATTTTCTAGTGTTTAAAAAACATTATAAGAGTATTCATTTTCTTTTGATTTATAAAATTATAATAAAATTCAGACCATAAATACTTTACATTTATACTATTTATAGTTTAATATAAGAACAAATATATTAAAAATGAAATATTTATAAGTTTCACAGATCGTCGGTGACCACCACTGGGCGACAATGACCAATGATGAATGCCGGTAGTTAAAAATGATAAGTGATAATAAATATATATATTTATATGATTTATTTTTCATTTGAATAAGGTTGTTAAAATTCAAAAATTTTCTCTCTTTTTTGAAAAAAAGAAGTCATTTTTCTTAAAATAGTTTAATTTTCAGTGATTAGGAAAATATTTTATGTTGACTAATTTTTCTAAATGTGCTAAACATCAAAAAATATGGAAAAAATATTTTTCTATGAGACACTAGGGGCCTAAAAATTGAAACTTTGAGAAAGAAGAAAATAGTGATGCCATTTTGAAAAAGCCCACAGCAAATTAAAGTTACAAGCAACATCTAAGAGTGTACTTCAGAAAATACTAAGAAGAAACGATGATGCAAAATTGAACAAGCAAAAGCTTATAGACATGGAAGGTGATATGACAAATTACACTATTGAAATCAGTAAAAACGACGAACAAATAAAAGCAACTAAAAGCATCCAACCACAGAAGAAGATCAAGTCATATGGAAAACAAACCTGATAAGAAGCATGGCCAGGCCCAGAATCAAACAACTATAAAGCCAGGCAATTGCAGAAGCATCTACTTTATGTAAATAATGTCTTCATCGGGGTCCTCACCCTCCCAATCTCTATCATCTTGTGGTGAATCAGATGACTCAGACAGCTCATCATCTTCATTTCCAGTATCCTCCTTCTCACCTTTAATTCTATCTAATATTGCAATCACCTGAAATTGTTAACTAATCAGCATCAGCTCAAAATCCAATGTCTGATACTCGAAAGCTATAAAAATAGAAGAAGTTGCCGAAATTGTGCAATGACAAATGGAAAACCATATGTTTAATATCACCACTCCAAAAAAAAAAAATTCTAAGACCAATTTATTGTCACAAATTTTGCTTAGACTGGAAAATATACAGAGTAAATTCCTTGACAACAACAAAGCTTAAGCAGCCACGACTTGAACTACACAGAAGAGTTCATTGATATCTAAGGAGGACAATAATTAGTAAACCCAGATGAACAACACAAGGAAAAGGAGAGTATAAATTGCAATGAATGAAAACAACAAATATAATAACTGGGACATTGTATGGCATATACAAATTTCAGGATCATACATCAAAATCCTTCCTTCCCCCTACTTCAGCCATAATAAACCTTTAAGTTTGATGTAGTCAGCTATCAAATTAAAATTTTCATGCAAATGAGCATATACTAAATTGTAGGAATGAATACAACATAGGAAAATGCAAATCTTGCTTCAGCAAATGCTATTACCAAATTTCCATGACTTCTTTCAAAAGCATAGCCTTGGTTTTTAACTTTTGCACTGCTTGAAGCTACAATTTTTTCAATCAAGACATGCACATAAAAACACACACACACACGAGGCAGACAATGAAACAACATAAAGTGTATACCCTGCTTCCTCTCTCCAAAGATTCATCTTCTAAAAAGCGAATCTCAGGAGTGAGCCTCAACTTCATACGCCTTCCCAATTCACTCCTAACATACTTGGATTTTGCTTTTAATCCAGCAATCGCAAGCTCCTTTCCTCTGTCATCTCCAAAAACAGAAACATACACTTTAACCACCTGCAAAACCATACAATTACCTTAATAAATAAACGAGTATCCATTTAATATCAACGACTTCATCAATTGGTACACATATTAACGCTTTAACCACCTGCAGCAAAACACATATTTGATTACTCAATAAACACAGCATTACCCATTTAACATTATGAAGATATTAACTATTTCATCAATTGTATATACATATATATACCCACGTTAACCACTGCAAAACATACAGTTCCCTCAATTACTTAACAGATACAAGTTTACCCATCTAACATTTATCAACGATATTAACTATTTCATTAATTGGATATATACAGGCATACTTCAACCATGTGCAAAAAAAAACTTTCATTGATTACTCAACAATATTTAAAATTTTCGACCATATTACTTATTCCACCAATTGAGTACCTGTAAATCAGAAGAAACTTCAACATCACTAACGGTGGTGAGAGAAGACAAGTATCTATCAGCACCCAAAGCAGCCTCTGGCAAAATGGCATACTGCAGCACCTTATCCGTTAGAAGCATATCAGAGAGCTCTCTTTGAATCTGCTTCGCCACCATTTTCACTCTCCTAGGTTTCGCCATGCATGTTACGGACTTAACTAATGG
>CATIWR010036243.1:0-33144 GCA_949677035.1 Omphalea diandra
ATGTGACTACCAACAAAGCAAGTAATTGGCATGTGGATTATGGTTGCTCAAAGCATATGACCGAAAATAAAAGACTATTCACATCACTTAAAGAGATAGAATGTGTAGATGTCACATTTTGTAACAAAGCCAAGCGTAAGGCAATTGGCATTGGTACCATAGGTAAGGATGGTTGTTCATTACTTGATAATGTCTTATTAGTTAGTGGCTTACAACATAATTTGTTGAGTGTAAGTCAATTGTATGATAAAGGTAATAAGGTCACCTTTGATCCTAGGGAATGTCGAGTCACCACTTTGGTCGATGATAAGGTTATTTTCAAGAGTGAAAGGAAAGGCAATACGTACTCAATTGACTTAGACAATTTGGCTAACCAATCTTTCAAATGTCTTATGTCTTTAAGCAATGAAGCTTGGTTATGGCATAGAAGGCTTGGACATGCAAGCATGGATCTTCTTCAAAGCCTATCCAAAGAAAAGTTAGTGGAAGGACTTCCCAAGCTAAAATTCACTAAATACAAGACATGTGGCCCATGCCAAATGGGGAACCAACATCAAGCCTCCCACAAAGTAAAAAATATTGTAAGTACATCTAGACCACTTCAACTTATTCACATGGACTTGATAGGACCTACTACAAGTGCTAGCTTAGGTGGAAAGCATTATATACTAGTCCTTGTAGATGACTACTCTAGGTTTACTTAGGTATCTTTTCTAGCTCATAAGAATGATTCTTTTGATGCTTTTAAAAGCTTTGCAAAAAGAGTTTCAAAAGAAGAAGGTTACTTCATAACTTCTATTAGAAGTGACCATGGAAAAGAATTTAAAAATGAATCATTTGAAAATTCTTGTTTTGAGAATGGAATTTTTCATAATTTTTTAACTCCTATAACACCTCAACAAAATGGTGTTGCAGAGAGGAAAAATAGAACTTTGGTAGAAATGGCTAGGACAATGCTCAATGACTATTCCTTACTAAATTAATTTTGGGCTGAAGCCATTAATACCTCATGTTATATAGCAAATAGAGTTTTTAAAAGACTCATTCTCAATAAAACTTCTTATGAGCTTTGGAATGGTAGAAAACCCAAGATCTCATATCTAAGAGTATTTGGATGTAAGTGCTATATTTTGAATACCAAGGATAATCTTGGAAAATTTGATTCCAAGACTAATGAAGGACTTTTTTTAGGCTATTCCACCTCAAGCAAGGCATATAGTGTATTCAATAAAAGTTCTATGATAGTTAAAGAGTCTATGAATGTCGTTTTTGATGAATCTAGTAAACTTAATCTTAGGAAAGGTACTTTTGTTGATGATCTTGTAGGTGAACTAGAAAAGCTGGAATTGGGAGTTACTACAATAAGAGATGATGAAGAAGAAGGTGAATCATCAAGAATGGATAAGGAACTACAACTTCAACAATAGGATGAACCAAGGCAAGAGCTACCCAAAGATTGGAGATTCTCCAAGTATCACCCCCAAGGACTTGGTCATTGGTGATACATCAAAGGGTGTAGGTACTATATCTCAATTACATCATTCAGATAATAATCTTGCATTTGTTTCTAAATTAGAGCCCAAATCAATTGATGAGGCCATTGAAGATGAAAGTTGGGTACTTGTTATGCAAGAATAACTCAACTAATTTGAGAGAAACAAAGTATGGGAACTTATCCCTAGGCCTAAAAATCACCCAATTATAGGTAGTAAGTAGGTGTTTAGGAACAAGTTAGATGAGTAAGGTGTCATTACTAGAAACAAGGCTAGATTGGTTGCTAAGGGATATAACCAAGAGGAAGGCATAAACTATGATGAAACCTTTGCCCCCTAGCAAGATTATAGGCCATTAAGATTCTTTTAGCATTTGCATGTCATATGAACTTTAGACTTTTCCAAATGGATGTTAAGAGTGCATTTTTAAATGACATTATTGAGGAGGAAGTTTATGTTGAACAACCTCCTGGTTTTGAATCACATTGTTTTCTAAACCATGTTTTCAAATTAAACAAAGCCTTGTATGGATTGAAACAAGCTCCAAGAGCTTCGTATGAAAGGCTAAGTCTATTTCTCTTGTAAAATGATTTTGAGAAAGAAAAGGTTGATACTACACTATTTGTTAAAAAGCACAAGCAAGACACTTTAATTGTCTAAATCTATGTTGATGATATTATCTTTGGTGCTACTAATGAATCTCTTTATGAGGAATTTCCTAAGTGTATGACTAAGAAAATGAGCATGATGGGAGAGCTCAAATTCTTTCTTGGTCTACAAATCAAGCAACTCAAAGAAGGGATCTTCATCAACCACGCCAAACACACAAAGGAAATTATAAAGAAATTTGGCATGGAAGGATGCAAGGTAGCAAAAACTCCAATGAGTAGTACCATCCAGCTAGACGAGGATGAATCGGGTATGGTAGTAGATGAAAAGTGATATCGAGGTATGATCGGATCTCTACTTTATCTTACTGCTTCTAGGCCAGATATAATGTTTAGTGTTTGTATGTGTGCTAGGTTTCAATCTTTACCTAGAGAATCTCATTTGAATGTTGTAAAGAGAATTTTCAAATATTTGCATGGCACTATTCACTTAGGACGATTGTATCCTAAGAACACATCTTTTAGCCTAGTTGGGTATTCGGATGCGGATTATGAGGGAAGCTTATTAGATAGAAAAAATACTTCTGGGACTTGCCAATTCATAGGTGAGTGCTTAGTTTCATGGTTTAGTAAAAAGCAAGTATCAGTTGCCTTGTCTACCAAGGAAGTCGAGTATGTGGCAGCAGGTTGTTGTTGCACCCAAGTTCTTTGGATGAAACAATAATTAAAGGACTTTGGCAAAGCAATTGACCACATTCCTATCAAATGTGACAATACTAGTGTTATCAATCTTTCAAAGAATCATATCCAACACTCTAGAAGTAAGCACATAGATATTAGGCATCATTTTCTTAAAGATCATATACAAAAAGGTGATGTTGTGTTAGAATTCATTGACACTAATCATCAACTTGTAGGTATTTTCACTAAACCTCTAAATGAAGAAAGGATGAACTTCATTAAGAGAGAATTAGGAATGCTTGATGGAAGCTCCCTCAAGTGAAAATTCTTGTTTGATCTTGTGTGATATGTTTGATTGATAAATGATATGGAAGGTTTTATTATTTATTTCTAGGGGATCACATGTTTTCCAAAAATTTTCATTCTTATCCTTGCTGACTCACAATTTGTCGTAGCTATTCCTTCTTCACGGTTGCGAATTACAAGTCAACTTCTACTGGCTGTCAAATGTCAATTTGCGGTCACGAAATTTCTCTCCACCATAAATTTCGGTCATTAATTTCAAAATTCTGACCATTGCAGCACATAGTCCCAAGGAAAATTTATTTGTTACTCATATTTTCCAGAATTTGCGGTCGCGATTTCCATTTTCACGGACGTGAATTTGAGTAACTGTCTCACATTTATATGATTTGATGGCCAACTGTTTCCAACCCTTCATTTAATCAATTTTTGGCCATTTGTTACTGTTTTCACACCCCTTGAAGCCTATAAATACCCCCATTGAACAGTGATTTTCTCACATCTACACCAAACCACTTCTACTTCTCAAATCACTCTCAACTTTCTTCCAAACTTCTTCATTTATTTCCATGGCTCCAAAGAAATTCTCCAAGGCAGACAAGGGCAAAGTAGTGGCCTAACCCTCTGCTCCTCCTGCCCTCCACCTCATGAATGGCATAACCAAGGAAGAGAAAGATCATTACAAGGCAAACTCTTCCAAAGTGATCATCCCTAATAAGATTCCCTCCACATTCATGCTCTTGGGTCTCAATGACGAAATTTGCATTTTTCTGTCCAATATTGGCTGGAACGAATTCATCTTTCGAGATGAACCTGGGTATGAGGAGGTGGTGCAATGTGCACCGTGCAACTCAGCTACAAAGCTGAATCAAAGGCGAGCCAATATGGGTTAATATTATGGGGCTTTGGTGATCCCTATTTCATAACCTTTGACCAATTATCGTGCCTCTTCAATTTCCAAGTCGGAGAACGCAAACCCTTCATCATCTCCACACTTGATGTGATATACTCTGAATTTTTGTTGGAGATATCCATTGAGACCAAACACGACCCCCGTTCTTCCCTCTCTAAACACATAAAAACCTTACCTTTGTGGATCCTTCATTGGATCATCACCTTCTCCATCAATGTGAGGGGTGATGGGAATGTGAAGGTTTCCTAAAAAGACTTGGAATTCTTATTTTACCTTGTCAAAAACAAACCAATCCAAACCGGCCGCTACCTTGTGGATCAACTAATCCACATAAGCACCAAGCTAAAGAGCTAGTTTTTGCTCCCTTCTCATGTCACTTCCATCTACCGATTCGTTGGAGCTCTTAATGAGGACAATGAGCAATTCATCACTAAAAAGCTCCTTCCATCGCAAAACTTCCTCAACCTAACATACTTGATCAACGCTAAGGCCATCCATCTGAACACTTACACCTATACCCTTGGCGCGGTAGGGGCAAAGAAAGTGGAGTCCTCTCAAGTTTCCAAAAGAAAGAGGCTCCAAATCGATGAAGGAAAAACTCAAGTCCTTCCTCCTTCCTCAACCCAAAGCAAAGACCAAGTTATCTCTTGCCACCTTAGATCGTAAATTGGACAAAATGGCGCAGATGATGAAGCAAATGCTACTTTTCCTTTCCAATCTTCACAGCGATATGGTGGATCTCTAAGAGAAACTCGGAGTCCCTTCTTGTCATCTTTTAGACTTCACATACTTCGAAGATACAAAAGATGAATATGACAATGAAGACAAATGTTGAAGATGGAGATGAAGTCGAGGGAACCGCTCCTACACAAGTTGAAGACACCTCAAGTGATGAGTCTTCTACTTTCTAGTTTAGGGATCTCTTTATATTTTTTTCTCTTTTCTTATGTTTAAAAGTTTGTGATCCCACAAGTTATAAATAAATAAAATGTTTCTTTGCTATATTGTGATCTTATGTGATTGTTATCAATTGCTTTTTATATTTACTTTTGCTTCTTATTATTACTTATGCATGAGTTTACTTTCTCCCTAATTCCTCCTCTTTTTGATCTTGCCAAAGGGGGGAGAGAGTGTATACCTAAGCCTAAGGGGGAAAAACATCTAAGTCTAAAAAATTATAGCATAAGTTAAGAGAGAGCATCATACTTATTGTTTCTTAGATTTTCTATGTTTGAATGAATAATATACTTAACAAATTTTTGTCTTAAGTATTCATTGAACCTTTACCTACAATCCAACTTCACTTTTTCTGCATTATTATTACTAAGGGTCAATCTAAGTTGTCAAAATCAAAAAAGTGGAGATTATTGGACTAAGGTAGTTAACCCAAGTCTTAGACCTCTTTTGATCTTGACAAAAGAGATTGATTATGTCTAATATTTCAAATTAGTATTATTTTGCAGTCTTTAGTTTTTATCTAAAGTTGGAAGTTGGATGAAACTCAAAAATTCCTCAAGTATTAAAAATGGCTTCCAAATCGCGATTGCTACTTTGTATTCGCGACCGCGATATGTGAAGAAGCATTGCTAGAAAGCAGACAGGCGAAATCGCAGAGTCATTCTTGACCGCGATTCATCCAAATGAAAGAGTCTAAAATTGACGGATGAAATCGCGGTGTGTGTCACGCCCTAGTTGCAACTGTGAATTTCGAAGTGACTCAAAAAGGAAGCAAGTCCACAGTGACAGCATGACATATGTTACAGCAGACCGTTGGAAGTCAAATTTCGTAAAGGCATCTTGTTGGCAGCGACCACGAATAGTGAAGAAGAAGATAACCATTTTTGGCAGATGAATTCGCGTCCTTTATTGCGTCCTGTACAAGAAATCTCGCGACCGCGACTTATGAAAGTAGGTAAAAGAGAAATTACTATATTTTCCTGGTGAACTAATCAGAAGTTTCCATGTGGACTAGCCATTAGACACAAACAGGATTTTCCTTCAGAAATTTGGATTTCGCGACCGCTAATGAGTAGTAGCAACTGCGAATTGAGACTATCAAGCATTTAATGTAAATCTGTCAAGCATGTCTCAAAGAATTTGTGAGCTATGATCTACAACATCTCTTTAGTGAAGTTTGGGTATAAATACTCCACCAAACAACCATGAATAAGGTTGCTAATAAATTTATTACAAGTAAATAAAGCTCTCAATCTTTGCTACTCATTTTCTTCCATTTTTTTTATGAAATTGTAAGTGTTAGGTGTGAGCATTAAACACCAAGTTGTAAGGTTGTAGTGTTAGCCTATAAAAACACTTCAAGAAATGTTTAAGTGTGAGCCTAGTGAAACACTTGAGCAAGGTTGTGTGTTAGCCTAAAAACGCATTATTGTAAGGTTTTGTGTGAGCCATCAAAACACAAGTTGTACAAGTTGGGTGTGAACTTGAAAACACCTTGAGATAGTGAAATACCCAATTGGTAGATTGGGGAGTAGACATTGGGTCGATTATACCCTAACCACTATAAATCATTATCTTAATTCTACTCATTCCTCTTCCCCTCTTCTTTGTCTTTTAAATTTTTATACACCAATTCAACCCCCCTTCTTGGTGCCAAGGGAAACTCTAGGAGAGTTTCACGAAGATTGAGCTAAGAGATGACAAGATGAATTAGGATTTTAAATGAGTTGTGCAAGTTGTAGCTGGTAAAAATTTGATAAGTAAATGAGTTCTGAATAGATCAACAATCAGAATGTTGCTCTTAGGATAATTGATGAGAAGAAACCTAAAGAGGAAAAGAAGACTGATGTTGAAGGGATTCCTACCAATTTGCTAGAAGAAGCTGTTTTTCCTAAAACCTCTGATGTTTTTGTCTCTAGTCTATTTAAAGACGATGATGTATTTATTTCCAAGTTTAAGGCAATGAATGGCAAGTTTGCTTGCTTGTGTGATGTATTCCCTGATGGTAGTGTATGTAGCATACATCATTTCATTAACATATTTAATATTAATTTTATGCATACAAATACATTTAATCTTGTCACATAGAAAAATTCAAAAATCTTACTTATTGCTAATGATGTCACAACGAAGGAACGAAGGAAGTTTGAACAGTTGCTTAAAAAATATTATAGAGTTTTCACTTGGACTATGAGGATATGTTGGGCCTGATTGATGGATAACTGAGCATAAAATTTTGACTTGACGTTGGTAAAGTAGAAACTTTGGAGAATGAGACCACAGTGGGCTTAGCTAGTTAAGAAAAATGAGAATAAGTAATTAAATACTAAATTCCTAAAAATAGTTTATTACCTCGAGTGGCTAGACAATGTAGTACTAGTGCTAAAGAAGGATGAAAGATTAAGGATGTGCGTGGATTATAGAGACCTGAACAAGGCTTGCCTAAAAGATGACTTCCCTTTGCTCCACATTGATGTGTTAGTGGATAGTGCTACAACATGTGTCATGTACTCCTTTATGGATGCATTCTTAGGCTATAAGTAGATCCTCATGGCAATCATGGATAAGGTAAAAATAGCTTTCATTATAGAGTGGGAAACGTATTGTTACAAGGTGATGTTATTTGAATTGAAAAATATAATAGCAACATTCCAGCAAATTGCAACCACCTTGTTCCATGACTTGATCCACAAGAAAGTAAAAGTGTATATGGATGACATTATGGCGAAGTTTAAGATGAGGGAAGGACACTTTGAAGCCTTGGAAAAGTTCTTAAACAGGGTTGATTAGTATAACCTGAGGCTAAATCCTAAGAAGTTTGAGTTTAAAGTTACATCTGGTAAGTCACTAGAACATGTAGTGAGCAAGAAAGGCATCAAAATGGATCTGGATAAGGTAACCTCCACCAAAGATAAAGAAGAAAGTTTATGATTTCCTAGGTTGTGTCCAGTATATCAGGAGGTTCATAATAAGAGTCACTTCTATTTTCGAGCCAATCTTCAAACTATTAAGGAAGGACCACCTGTGAAGTGGAATGATAGTGTTATAAAGCATTCAAGAAGATAAAAGAGTACCTAACCAATTTGCTAGTGTTAAAATGCCTAAAGCTAGGACAACCCTTGATTTTATGTCTAACCATTGAGGAGAGTTCTAGAAGGGCAATATTAGCTCAAGAATATGAGAAATAAAATGAGTACGTTGTGTATTACCTCAATAAGAAATTGCTCCCTTATGAGGAAAAGTAAAATAAGATAGAAAAGACATGTCTAGCATTAGTATGAGCCATGAAGAAGTTGGGATAATATTTCTAATCATACTCTCTTGAAATGGTTTCCAAGCTTAACCTGGTTAAGCATCTACAGGAAGCCCCTTACTCGATTGGGAAATTAGCAAAATGGTTGATACTTTTGATAGAGTTTGACACCAAGTATGTAACTAAGATGGTGATTAAGGGGCGAGTAGTTGCAGAATATTTGACCCAACATCCATATGAGGAAGGAGGATATAAATTCCCCAATTCCTAGATAAAGGATTAGAAGCAATTGAGCCTCAGATTAAAAGATGTATTTGAATAGAGTGGTGAATAAGAAAGGAGCCAATGTGGAATAATTTTACTTTCGCTAGAAGGAGAGCTTTTCCTTATAGGCAAGAAACTCGATTTCAAAGTGACTAATTATATGATCGAATATGAAGCCTATGCATTTGGGTTGGAATCTTTGATACAGATGAAGATAAGAACAACCTAAGTATTTAGGGACTTATTATTAGTAATCTCTCAAATAATCGATGAGTGGGAATGAAAATAGAAACATCTGAGTCCATATTTGGATTATTTAAAGAACTTGATCTAAAATTTCCAGAGGATCATATTTCACTATATGTCATGAGAGGAGAATGTGATGATTGATGCCTTAGCCACTCTGGTGTCTATTTAGGATAGGTCGAAAAGGATATCGATGAAGCCATTAATCACATTTAGGTCGACAATGCCATGTTACATAAATAAATATGTGATGCAAATGTCAGCGGAAAATCAACCATGGTACTATGATGTGCAGAGGTACTTGGAAAGTAGAAAGTACCTTGGGGCCTTAAAAGAGGGATAAGGATATGATTTAGAGGCTAATACCATAATTCATAGTCTATGATGGCATGGTGTACAAACAAATGCCAGATGGAGTCCATTTGAGGTTCTTAGCAAAAGAGGAAGCAAGTAGGGTAATATAAGAGGTACATGCAGGGGTTTATGATCCCCACATGAATAGGAAAGCTTTAGCAGGGAAAATTCTAATGATGGGCTATTATTGGACCACCATGGAGTAGGATTGCATTCAAATGGCTAAAAACTATTATTAATGTTAGGTTCATAATAGACTCAATCATCTACCTCTGATGGAATTATATAATATGACTTCACCTCAGCCATTTGTAGCTTGAGGTGTTGATGTGATTGGGGAAATTAGACCATCTTTTATAAGGGGGCATAAATACATCATGGTACTAGTGGATTACTTTTTAAAGTAGGTGGAAGTTGAGTCCTTCAATAAGTTAAGAGCAAAACAAATGGCTTGATTTATGGAGAAGAATCTTATTTGTCACTATAAGATACCACACCATATTGTCACAAACAATAAAGTACACTTTCAAGCAGAGGTTATGACAATTATAGAGAAGTATAGAGTAATCATCATAAGTCATCACCTTACATGTCATAATCTAACAGGACAATTGAGGTAGCAAACAAAAATGTTAAGAACATCCTTGCCAATATGGTTCAAACATATAAGGATTAGTATGAGAAGTTACCTTTCGCATTATGAGGATACTAAAATACAACTACAACATCAATAGGAGTAAAATCACACTCCTTAGTATGTAGAATGGAGGTAGTGTTGCCAATTGAGATAGAAATTAAGTCCCTCAGGGTATTGATTGAGATAAAAATTCCTGAGCATCAACAGTGAGAATCATATTTGAACAACTAGCTTTACTATATGAGAAAAGGTTGAAGACTCTTTATCATATCCAGTTGTACCATGTTAGGATGGACCACTCTTTTAAATAGTCAAAGCAAGTATCATAAGGGGTCGATGATTTAGTGTTAAAAGCAATTTGATTGCAAGTTTATGATCTTCGAGGAATGTTCAAGCCAAACTAGAAAGGTCTCTATATGGTCAAACAGATCTATTTAAGTGGTAGTGCGAATCTATCAAACATGGATGGGAAAAAATTATTTGATGTAGTAAACCTAGATAGGCTAAAAAAATATTTTGTGTGAGGATGTGAGAAAAGTAAAATAAGCACAATAAGTCAAAAACTTGAAAGGGTAGTTTAGGTAAAAGTTATGGCATAATAATAATAAAAAAAGAAGTCTGCCAAGTCAAAAACCTGAGAGGGTGACTTAGGCAAAAATTAGGATATAAAAATTTATACTGATAAAAGCAAAAGTTGAGAGAGTGTGATTGACCATTGTAGATAGCCATCAAAGAATGACGGAACATGAGATGGCAACAAAGGATGTAGCAAACAAAAATAGGGAACCGATAAGGTGAATGCACGAGCAAGATAATTAGATGATCTAATATGCTATTATTAAAAAAAAAAAAGTGATCATGCATTCAATTAATAAGTATTATGCAAAATGTAATGGTTCATGTCAAGCATAATATTAGAAAGAGATGCATTTGCATAATTAAAATAGCCTTTTGTAAAACATTTATTTCGACTAAATGAAATACAAGAAGTTCTTTTCCATATGCTCATTTGATGTGGTGAATCTTTGATGAACCCAAGCGTATGTTGCTATCTGTCATGTAACCAAGCCTCAAAATTAGCATCATTAGAGGTAGAGGCCTTAAAATGGAATATGTAATAGATGTAGCAATCAGCCTTGGTTGCCTCCACTTTGTCCATGAAGTGTTGGGTCAAAGGTCCTTTAATGAAAGTAGGGAGAAAGCCCATTATGTCGTGCGAGGCCGCAAACTAGTAGTAGACTCTAGATGGAGCATAAAAGGCACTAGACGATGGGGCATAGATGATCACACAATCGCTAAAGGCCTTCAAGGTAGCCCTTGTTAGCCTCCACTAGGGGCAAGTCTAATGAATATCGAAGTCCATAATGTGAGATAATGTCCATTCCGCCAGGCTTCAGTAGTAGCAAGTCTTGATAGAGGACGATTTGAGTGATATTATATGAAATAGTGTCTTACATCAATAGTCAGAACAGCCAAAAACCCAACTTCTTTTACATCCATGTCTAAAAAGCAATAAATAATAATAATAATAAAGAAAAGAAAATAAGCTTTTTAGGTTGAAAACTCGAAAGGGCGACCTAAGCAAAAATGAGTAGCTCTATAGATCAAAAATTGGCAAGGGTAGTCCAAGCAATAAGTTAGGGAAATAAAATAAAAATAAAAATAGAAAAATAAATAGAAAATGATGAAAAAAGGCCGCAATGAAGAAGTGTACCTAAAGTAACAATGGGCACCCTATCCAGGCCTATAATGATCTCACCAAGAGTTTCAAGGATTGGTGTTTTCCTACGCTCGATTCCTTCAATGTGGGGCCGGATATGGAAATCTTTTTCTCTGTCACCTCTTTCAAGCAAAAACTCTTTCATTAAGATGGCCACTATGATATAGGGTTGTGCCACTCGGGCATGGTCCCTAGAAGTATAAAGAGTAAGAAACGGAGACATAAGATTCTTCTCTTTGTCTAAGGTGTACATGACTACCTCATCATATCGTAGATGGAATAGCTCTATCATTTTCAGACGTATGGATAATTCAAGCATGGTAAGGCAATTTAATCGACGTTTGTGATCTGATAATCAAAATGACACTGAGTTTTTCTAACATGGGGTTGATCTTAATGTCTCCAAAGTGGAAAGAATGGGTGGTGAAATTTCAAAAATTACAGGTTGCCTGAAGAAAATCCAAGTTCATTCAGATCATATAAAGGGATTAAAGGGCTTTAAAACCTATCCAAGGCAAATAAGATCAACTTTATGATAAAAAAAAGACTTCAAAAATGCCTTATCCATGACGACAAAGGTAAAAATGGCAGATCTGGGTGTGAAAATTGAAGAGGGGGTATTTATAGAAGAAAGAGGGAGCGAATAGTACATGACAACTGTGTGCAGTAGTACATGGTTGTACAAACTACTCAAGTTGTCTATACAAACAATTAGTTATTTATATAGACAACCGATGGTCTATACATATCACTTTTTTTACAAAATTTTAAGCCAAATCTTTCCGGCATTTTGGACTTTTAGATTGTTCCAAACCTATTCTAAGGAGCATATGCATATGCAAATAAGTAAGAATAACATAACCTCACATCCATAGTGCAAGTTTAAAGCTCAAATCAAAATTGTGCATCTATATTAAAGAAGTTTTATAATTTAGCAAAAAGGGAGGTAGAATCACCCCAAGTTGTGTCCTAAAAATCTTACCTATCCAAACAAGTATCCAAAAGAAAAGGGCTTTTAAAATTGACCACGTTGTCCTCCAATATCAAAAATATCATTAAATGTGTAGTAATGGATGGGAAAGAATAGAAAACAAAGTCCTAAGAGCTAAAATGACTATAGGTTGGTCAATCTTCCACATCCCTAGAAGTAATCTCCTTTTCCTCCTTTAAAGTAACAAACTCATCAAAATCCAAGGGTGTCAATGGCACTAACTACTCAATCTCAACCTCTACCACTACCAAACGCTACTTTGTATCTCACAACTCTTAGTCAGAAACTGGACCATCTCCTACAAAATGCACATGGGTTAGGATGGATAGGATACTAAACGCACACACAAGCATAATTATGAACATGTATGCATAATTTTGCATTTTATTACTAACTTGGTCCTCCAAAATTTGTTTAGTCACGATCCTCTTTAGCACAATAATCAGGTCTACCATTGCTTTAGCCTAAACTTGAGGAATCTATAAAAATGATACCACTTTTACAAAATATAATCTAACAAAAGCATATTATATAAAAAATACAAGGGTAATGATACTCATATGAGTGGTGTCAATCAGTTCAAGGGTGCACACTAATCAAGAGATCTCTAGAGCCATCATCGACTTAGTCAGGGATGCCATGCATGACTTTACCATGTTGTAAGCGGAAGGGTTGATCTTGCCTACCATCACTGACTCCAACCTCTTACGCTAGAAGTGCAGGCCCTTTTGTAGCCTTATATAGTAGGAGCATGCTCCAAAGACCTTTGCTCAGAGTGTGCCATCGTCCTTTATGGCCCTTAGTAAAAAACCCATTTTCTCATGCACCCCAGGCTACAGGAAAGCTCGAATCATTGCCTTAGCCATAGGGATTATCCTAAGAAGTACCCTTGCCATCTAACCCCTATAGGCAATACCACCCATCACCAATCGCTCCCCTAGTATGAAACACAATGCCTGCTGGACCTCATCTTCCTTTTTTGTGTCTACTACCAAAATATAATTTACATTTTATTACTAACATGGACATCCAAAGTATGTTGGATCATGGTCCTCATTAGCGCAATGATCATGTCAACAATTGCCTCATCCTAAGCACAAGGAATATATAAAAGAGACATCACTTTTATAACACATAATCAATCAAAAGTATATTGTAAAAAAAATAGAAGGGAGATGATGGTGTCAGTAGGATCAAAGGTGCATGCTGACTGAGTGATCTCTAGAGCTTTCATTGACCTAGTAACAAATGCCATGCATGACTCCACCCTGCTATTAGGGAAAGGGTTG
Source organism: Omphalea diandra (assembly GCA_949677035.1). Classification (NCBI taxonomy): domain Eukaryota; kingdom Viridiplantae; phylum Streptophyta; class Magnoliopsida; order Malpighiales; family Euphorbiaceae; genus Omphalea; species Omphalea diandra. Next base: position 13,710 of record CATIWR010036243.1, read on the forward strand.
AGCTCACTCAATACCATTGGCTCCAACCTCTTACTCTAGAAGTACAGGCCTTCTTACGACCCAAATAGTAGGAGCAAACTTTGTGGGCCTTTGCTCAAAGTGCATCATCATCCCTCGTACCCCTTATTATAAAACCATCTTCTTGTGCACCCCATGTTATGGGAAAGCTCAAATCATAGTCTCAATCATAAGGATTGTCTCAAGGAATGTCCTATCCATCTAACCTTTATCAATAATACCACCGATCATCAGCCACTCCCCTAGTATGAATTGTAATGCCTATTAAACCTTATCTCCCTTTTTCATATTCACTACCTAAAAGATAATTTACATTTTATTACTAACCTAGACCTTTAGCGTCTATTGGGTCAAAGTCCAAAGCGTCTGTTGGGTCAACATATTTTGATGTGTTATTGTCAATAGCAACCAAAGCATCCATCTTCAAGCTTGACTACTCAAAGTAGAGACTGCATTTAGTCCAAGGACACAGTTGAGGAGGCAATACATGTAATTCTTCTTAAGCTCTAGGTAGTACACGTTGGCATTAGTAGAGAGAGGGATCCTAGAAAAGCGAATGTCGATCAAATAAGTGAAATCCCATGGCATAATCATCACCTTCCTAATCTACAACTGGTGGAAGGTGTCAATAATGCCCATCCACTTGTTAGCCAACACATATGTCATGGTCGAGTAACCTCATAGAGCCCAGTCTAGCAGCATTGTAAAGAATGGCAAAATAATGACTCCTCTAAAATGTGTGATGATGGGAGGGTATCTTTCTGAACCAAATCTCAGCTAGGGTAATAGATCTACCTTCCTTGCTGAAGGAGATGCCACCCTGCAAGAAATGGAAGGCAAAAATTTAACTCTCATATCAAAAACAAAGCAAGCAATAACAAGGAAGAGAAAGATCAAAACTATAATAAAAAAAAAAGAAAGGGAACAAGAGAGGAAAAAAATTAAAAATGGATACATAAATCAAGGAATAATGGTCATTTGAGTAAGCTAGTGCAAAATAGTAAAAATCCAATCAACAACTTTAGGTATGAAAAATATACAATTTTATGAACAGAAAAATAATGTTCCATATTTTTCTATATGGAGGTATTTTATAGAGTCCAAAAATTTTGAAAAGTAGAAAAACACTTAAAATCCAGCATGAGAAAAAGGTAATTTATGAAATTTCATTAAACAATTATGAAAATTACTTCCCCCAAAAAAAATTCACAGTAAGTCTAAGTTCAATTCAACCATTATGCACGCAAAGCTCATAAGGTCAACACGATTTCGTTCGAACCCATCATAAACTTGCAAAATAGTAAATAAATTATTCTAAGTCAGATTTGTGTATTTTAATTTCTTACAAGTTATCTTAAAAATTAATTTTGATAATCTCTATATAAGTTTTTAAAATTTGATGAAGGCAGACAAATTAAGGAGTAAAATAACTAACATATAGTAAAATAAAATTTCAAAAATAAAAAAGTAAGTGTCTTATAACTAGTTCTAAATATTTTTTACCTAACCTAATGTTCAAATTCAGAAGATAATTCAGTGGCAGTGTCTAAAAACTAAAGTATTAAAAGAAAACTAATAGATAAAATTCAATGAATGAGGAATGGAGACCTACCACACCAAAGGTTACGATAGCCAATTGATGATACATGTCATAGACTGTCAAAGCCTCATGATATGCTTCAAAACCCTTTAGCATGATCTTTAATGTCAATCATGCTAGGAGAAAACTCCAAAGAAGCCCTAGGTAGCCTTTAGCTACCCTAGTGTATCATAAACGACTACATCACCCTCAAAGAAGTGGACGACAACATCAAACATTAGAGCATCAAAGTTAGCAATCGCAAAAAAATCTGAGAAAAGGAAACCCTAAAGAGAATTTAAGTTTAGAGAGAGTTTAACAAGAGAAAGAAGAGAAAAGAAAAAAAAAACATAAATGAGCACTTGGGCTAGTTCAACCCTTTACAAAGAAGGGGTTCTCTATATCGATAAGTCTTGTCTATATAGACAACTAATGCCCCTTCATGTGGTGCAAATTGGTTGTCGCACTGCATTTACGTATGACTTAGTTAAGTTGTTTATACAAATAAGCCATATGTTTGTATAGACCATTAACAGATGATAAAGGAAGAAAATGAAAAGAAGGAAAATCACAAGCAAAAAAGACCACACTACCCCTCAACACTACTAAAGCTCTAAGAAGCAGTTTTAACCTCTAGATTGTTTGTCAAATTATGAAATTATCCTAAATGCTATAATTGACCCTCCTAGGGATGTTAAAGAGATCTCTATAGCAAAATCCACATTTTAAAGGCCATTCCAATTAAAGAAAGGGATGTTTAATAGTATCAAACCCAAAACCACTACTCCAGTATGAATACAACCCTGGGCCTATAATGATAAGAATGTATTCCTAAAAAGGCTAAAATGGCTACTATGACACAAGATGATAGCTTAACATGCCAAAAAAGTGCATATGACACAGAATTATCCTTAGAAAGCATTTCATAGCTAGATTCACATACTAGAACGGCTGAGACACTTCAAACAAATTCAAAGAACATTAATAGCTATAAGAAGGCTACTACAAACACATAAAACATTTGGTACTTGCTAGAGAACTTCAAAAACACTTAGTAACTATTAGAGAGTTATTAAGATCCTTAGTACCTACTAGAAAGTCGCCAAGACCCTTTGTAACTACTAGAAAATAGCTAGAACACCTAGTACCTGCTTGAAAGTTACTGAAAGCATATAGCACATAATGGTACCTGCTAGGGAGCTACTAGAGCAAACTTTAGTATTTGCTCAATAATTGTATCGATTAGTATCCTTTATAATGTCTAGATTCCTACAATGCTTTGTTATTTCTTGTTCAAATGATTATTTCTCAAATGTCGCCTTCTAAGCTCCACAAAGCAAGTGCATATTATAAGCATCAGGTTTTGGTGCAAGCCTAATAATGGAAACTATTAGAATTATTTCCTAAAATGCAAAACAAATTACAAAGGAAGAAGAGTAAAGGCCTTAAGAAGCCTTGGATCAAATCTTAAACCAATCGCAAGTCTACCAAGCCTAAAAGCCTAATTTTGTCAACGTCGTTTGGTTGGCTCTTTGATCCACACATTTGATATTTAGTCTAATCTAGTAAAGTGTTTCCAAATCAATTAATAAGCATAATTTTCCAACTATTAAATTTCTTTTAAATAATTCTTAAAACCACAATACAATTACCCATAAGAGTACAGTGATGAAAGTAATACAATGCATAAAAGTATCTGTGAATATCGTCCCACAAAGGTAAGGGAAATAAGTACTAGAATCTCATGATCCTATTTTTATCTGGAAATCGATAATTAAAGATAATGTCTAAACTAATAATGCAAAGAAAATAAACTAAACTAACAATTAAATGGCTGAAATGATGAAAACAATCAAGAAAGAAAACCTTAAGTATAAAACACCTAGGACACTTGAGCTCACTAATGAAAAATCATGAAGTCATTAATCATTTAATGATATGTTGGATTAATGAATGCAACTATCAATTGACTCTTTAGTTATTAAAGATCTCTCTTAAGATGTCACTTCATTTGTAACCATTGTTGTAGATCCATTTCTCAATGTGAACTAGGAATGTGTTACTTCATTAACTTAAGCAATCCTTTAAGTGATAGGAATAGGTTGAGTGGGTATCATTATTGATCAATTAACCTAAGAAAAATGATTCTAGGTATATTTCAATTTATAACCTTGCAATTTATAAATGAAACACAAACCATGTAATTGGTGATCAAGCAATCATATGCATTAAATCAATAAATATTTACTTACAAAAGAATAAAATCCTAATATAATCTTTGAAATCATAAATCAATCAATCATTATCCATGGCTACATCAAAGTCATATATGAAAGATCTAGCCTAACCTACTAACAAAATAAGCCAAATCCAAAAGAAAAAACATTATCTTAATAATGGAAATAAAAAATAAAAGAAGGAAAAGTGAAATTTCTCAATGGTTTTGATAGATCTTCTCTTATTCTTATTCCTTTGATCTAATGAAACTTCTTGAATCTATCTTAAGTCTCATAGAGAGACTCCCCTTCCATTTGAATAAAAGAAAATATGTCATTCCTCAACTTAGTTGTCTTCACTAAAGGGTATAACTTGTTTAAGATGGCTTGTGATAATTTCTCCCATATAATGAAAAGCTAAAGAATGATACCACGACTTAGCTTTATCTCTAAATGAAATGGAAACTAAACTTAGATTGATAACATCATCCAAAACTCCATTTTTTTTTAAAGTATCACAAGCCTCCAAGAAGGTTATTCTATGAATGTATGGATCTTTATGTGGTAGACCTCCAAACTGATTATTTTACACCATTTGAATGATGGTTGGATTGATCTCAAAGTTATTAACATTAACAACTAGTCTAGTAACTCCTGACTATGGCCGATTTGGGACTCTAGAGTCCTTTATAGACCTTTCATTTCTCGAATTGTCTACCATTTGATTTCCTCTATTATGTTCTTATAAGTTGTGTCTCCTTATAGCTGCTCAAAGAGTTCTTTCAATTTGAGGACTAAATGTTCTTGATTTTGCTTATCTAAGTCTGGACTCCTAGTCCTTCGCATAAAAGTTTCCACTTTAAAATCAAACAAAAAGAAAATAAAAATTCCAGACTAAGAATGGAATTAATGCTTCCAATATTTAAAGATTTTGTGTCCCTTGTAACAATGCCAATTTCTTTAATCCATAAATTTGATAGTTAATCAAATCTAGTAAAGCAGTTCTAAATCAATTAACAAGCATAACTTTCCAGATATTGAATTTCTTTTAAATTATTCTAAAAATCATAATGTAATTAACCGAAAGAGGAAAGTGATTAAAGTAATACAATGCATAAGAATGTGTAAAGATATCATCCAATAAAGACAAAGGCAATAAGTATTAAAATTTGATGATCCTATTTTTATTTGAAAGTTGATAATTGAAAATAATGTCTAAACTAATAATGAAAATAAAATGAACTAAACTAGCAATTGAATGGCCAAAAAAAATAAAAGCAATCAAGAAAGAAAATCTTATGAATAAAACACCTAAGACACTTGATCTCACCAATGGAAAATCAGGAAGTCATTACTCATTCAATGATATGTTGGATTATGACATACAACTATCAATTGACTCTCCAGTTATTAAGGCTCTCTCTCAAGATGTCACTTAATAAGTAACCAACCCTCGAAATCCATCACTCGATGTGAACTAGGAATGTGTTACTTCATTAACTCAAGCAATCCTTTAAGTGATAACATAGGCTAAGTGAGTATCTCTACTCATCAATGAACCTGAAGGAAATGATTCTAGGTATATTTCAATTTATAATCTCTCGATCTATAAATGAAACACAAATCATGTAATTGGTGATCAATCAATCACAAGTATTAAGATCAAGAATCATTTACTTATAAAAAAAATAGAATCCTAACATAATCATTGAAATCATAAATTGATCAATCATTATTTGCAGCTATATTAAGGTCATATATCAAAGAACTAGCCTAACATATTAATAAAACAAGCCAAATCCAAAAGCAAAAACATCATCTTAACAATGGGAATAATAAATAAGAGAATAAAAAGTGAAATCTTCCAATGGTCTTGATAATTCTTCTCTTGTTCTTTTTCCTTTGATCTAATGAAGCTTTAAACTCTTGCACTTGATATCACATTGAAAAGTGTATCCTCTAATTTTATTTTCTAAAAAACTCTTCTTTTTGCCCTTCCTAGCCTTTTCTTTGAAAACCCTAAATGTTGGCCTTTTATACTCTCAAAAAACACTAAAATATAGGTTATAAATCACCTAAGTCGTGGCTTGTGACACATATTAGACCAATAAAAGTCTCACAAGCGTCACGGTAGGCTTTTTCTCTCACACATTCAAATTTCTAGCTTGGTCCATAAAGTTATTTTTCATCCCCGATTGGTCCTAATTCGCTCTAAACTTGTTAAAACACCTGTAAAACATCTAAATATGAGCAATAACACAAATTAATTCAAAAAACTTAATTTAAAGATAGATTTACATCAATTCAAGCGAGAATCCTATCAAATATCCATGCATAAATTAAGCCTAAAATTAGTTATATAACTAACTTACTTGGTTATTCAGCCATCTATTTGGTTGTGTAGCCAAGTAACAATCCCTAGCTAGCAGAACCTTTTGAAACTTTATCCCTTGAAAACCCCTTAGTTATACAACTAATCTCTTAGTTGTACAAACCACCATGAAACCCTAATTCTAAATGATTCATGACCCTTATCTATTATAGATCATGAATGAAATGCAACCAAAGCTATCCTAGCTCTAGTGTACCCATTTCCCTCTAAAAATACTACCATCTAGAGAGAGAGAAAAGAGGCTTGGAAAAACCTAGTGTTACTCTACTAAAATCTACCTTAAACACTTAAAAATTAAACCCTAACACTTCTACCCTAAGATCTAAGGTGGTTCTCTAAGTTTAATTACTCTCATTTGCATACAAAACTTTACATTTTTGAAGGATTAATATAATATAATGCCTTTGAGGGCAAGAGAAACATCTAAAAGCATCCAAGGGTCCCCTTCCCTCTTTTTTTCTTCCCTCTTTCCTTTTCCCTTTTCTTTTGGAAAACCTAGTTTTAGTGGGCTATGCAGACCTCCCATGGTTTGCACATACCATTCAGAAGGCTATGCAAAACATTAGTTGGGCTATACAGGCCTCTTAGTTTGTGGATAGTTTGTGAAAATGATATTCTTCTCCATCTAGGCTCCTCCTTTGTCTATATCTTTTAGTGTACCTTGGGGGCTAAAATGGTAGAATAGAGGGGAAGGCCTCTTGGTCCATGACCCATATTCTTTTAAATATTGAGCTAAGATCAAATAGTTGGCTCTATTTCTTTAGTTTAATGTTTGTGACTTTGATTCCTTTATGCATTGTCCTTTCATTTTGTCTTGAGCATTCTATTTTAAAAGTCTTAGTAATGATTGAGTAAGGGTCTATAACTCCTTATAGGCTCACAATTTCCTTTTAATGCATGATTTAGTTGATTATTCCATGTGTTTTTATCCAAAAAATTGGTTATAAGCTTCCTAGCTTGTATACTCATCCTCTTCTTATTTTGGGATGATCATATGATCAAGGTTGGGGAGAAAGATCCATTATTGATGACTCTTACTATGTTGTGCTTTGTGTTTACTGTCTTATATCCATGTTTAGCATTATGTTTGTTTCTTTGTATCTAATATCTTAACTTTAAAATTGTTAGCAATGTTTATGGATGCTTAGCTCTTTAGGAGCAATATAGAGGAAGGTTCCAAAAACCCAAAGATCTCACTTATTAAGAACTTTTGCCCTAGGTCATCAATATCTTCCAAAGTGCACTTTCATTTCATACTTTTGACATTCCATATTCTATGATCATGTGTTTATGTTTTACTTGTTATTATTATTGCTATTTTATAATTTATGTCATGTTGAGGTTGTGTTGACTTTGAGACTTATAAATGTGCCTAGGTTCCCTTAACTTAGAGATTTGGTGAGGCTTTTTTACCTAATTCCATTTTACTTTGTTTATTTCATTGTTTTATCTCTTTAGTAACAACAAACTTATGTCTTCTTTATGTAGGGGGTGGAAGGGATATGATAAGTTCCATTATGCATGATTATGAATGATTGATATGCATGACCTCCTTATTTAATATTGCATGCCTCGTTCCCCTTTATTGTGATTAAGGTGCCTTGATATGTTTAACTAAGATGCGCTAAAAACATGTTTATTACATTAATCAAACTAATTAATAACAAGGTCAAAATGGTAAAATGTGAACCAAAGATACCTAAAGGTCGGATCCTTAAATTTGGGTAGTTTAGAGGTCCCTGACCTCATCCCTAAGCTTTACCCAATTTTTAAACCTAATCTCTAATTGGGTGAAGATTAATTGGGCCTTTTAAATGACTTATGTAGGTTCAGATTTCACCCTTGTTCAAATTCTTGTTTTGACCAAAGTTGAGTGGCGATTCCATGTTCTATTAGGGATAATACTAATGTATTGTCCACGATGACCACTAAATTTGGAGAAGGGATTCAAAATTATGTGAGGCCTAAAGGACCCACCCCCATTGATCCAAACACAAGCCATAATTTAAGGTTATTACCAATGTATGACCTTCATCCTCTCGACCTCCCATTGATCAATAAAAGGATGGGGTCACAAGCAAGATTCCACTAGTTTGAGTGCAACCCCGATGCATACTTTAGATGTTTATAGTAGGTTATTATTGCACTTAAGTTCTTTAGATGAAACAATAACACAAGGATTATGACAAATATGTTGATCACATTCTCATCAAATGTGACAGTGCAGTCAATCATTTCAAAAATTCCATCCAATACTTATAAAGTAAACATATAGATATTAGGCATTAGTTCTTGAGAGACCATGTGCAAAACGATAATACGATGTTAGAATTTATTAACACTAATAACTAATTAGCCAATATTTTCACTAAATCCTTTAATGAAGAAAGAATGAACTTTTTCAAAAGTGAGGGATGCTTGATGAAAGCTCTCTAGGGTGAAAATACGTCTCATTGTTTGCATATGTTGTTTAAGTGATAATTAAGATGTTATGTTTGATATGTTTGTGATGAGAACTTGGTGTTTGGTTGTGATGTTTTTATTCCAAGATTAATTAATTCAACTTGCAATTGAGTTTTTCCATATTCAATGGCTTGAATTAATCATATATATATATATATATATATATATAATCATTTAATATATAAGCCATCTTTTTTTCATTTATTTAGATCCTTTTCAATCATTTTGTTTCACTTTTCCTTCTTTATTTAACTCATTCTTACTTAATTCCTCTTACCCTCTCTCAAATTCTCTTTTTCTACTTCTCTTCTTTTAATAAATGGGTCTAAGGAAACCTCCAAGAGACACTAATAAGGGCAAAGCCCTTCAAAATTTTTCCCCTCCCTCAAGGCAACCACCTGTACACCTAATAAAAGGAGTAATCATAGAGTCAAAGAAGAGATATGATTTGATAAGAGTAGGCTAATCTTATCAAATAAGATTCCCTCCACCCTTACTTTAGAGTCTTTAAAGATTGATGGGGAGATTCAAGCATATCTTTCAAACTTGGATTAGGAGGACTTCATATTTCGTGAGGAACTAGGCTATAAGGAAGTCATTAAGGAATTTATGGCCACTTAGAGATAAGTAAAACTGCCAACATAGTAGTAGGTATGTATGGTTTTCTTTTTTGTTACTTTGGCTAGTCGTTCTATATCACTACCCCCGACCATTGCTCCCTATTTCACTTCTAAATCAGGGAGCGTATCCCTTTTAACCTTTTTTCTTTAGCCTTTGACATGAGTGATTTTTGGCACTAGATTTCTATCAAAACTCATCATGACCCTAAATCCTCACTTGCCAAAAATACAAAATCTCAATCTTTTTAATTTCTTTGCCACATTATCATATTCTCTATTAATGCAGAGGTGATGGAAATGAGAAAGTGTACCAAAAGGACTTAGCCTTTCTCTATTGCCTCATTAAAGGTAAACCTCTTTAAACCAGTTATTTCTTTATTGTCCAATTTACTCAAATGAGCAAATCTAAACATGGTAAATTCTTTCTCTCCTTTGATATAACCACTATTTATAGGCATGTGGGTGCCTTAACACCATAAATTGAAGCTTTCTTCAAAACTACTACCTCCCTTCCATCGACTTTCTTAACCTTAACTACCTTGTCAATGCCAAGGCAATTTGACCCCATACATATGATTATCTCTTTAGGACTGAGGGATTGAGGCTTAACAAGCCTCCCAATAATAAACATAGGAGGTTATAGTTAAAGAAAGGCAATGAGAAGCACCACCCACATAAAAGGTACAAGTCCCTCCTCTTACTCCCATTTCTTTATCTTCTCTAAACAAAAGTTTGAGAAAATCATGAGAGTGGTGAAATAAAGGTTGAAGCTTCTCACCTACCTATATAGTGACAACATAGATCTCCAAGAAAAATTAGAGCTTACACTTGCTATCTTTTTAATTTTGAGGAAGAGGATACTAAGAAGGGAGGTAATCAAGAAGAAGGAGGAACTCAAGAAGGAGCACATCAAAAGGAAGAAGATCAAAGAGATGATGATGACAATGATAACTCTTCACCAATTTTCTAGCTTCTTCTCCTTTCTCTCTTTTCTATTTTTCATCTTCACTTTTCTCTTTTATTTCTTTTATTTTTTTTTTTATTTGTCAATTAATATTCCTCACTTGTGATTAAACATTTGTATATGCTTTAAATTTTTGGGAACTTGATTGTAATGCTTGGGTTTCTATCTTTAATGACAATTGTCTTTATGTTTCTATCTATTGTCTTCTTCTATGTTTGTGTTTGCTTAAAGATTGTGGACTAATTGTAACTTACATATTTTCCCTCTTATCAATTTCCTCATCCCCTTTCTTTTTGATCTTGACAAAGGGGGGGAGAAATTGGACAATAATATGTAAATCAATTAATACTATACTATGTTGGACTAATCAACATAACTAAGGGGCATTATGGATTGAAAAGTAGTATTATTCAAACTCTAATCCAATGTTTAAGTGCTTATTGAACTTGTTACATATCTAAGGAACTAATTTGTCTAACTTCAAATAGACTTCCAAAGACTTAGAATTTGTAATGATATATATATTTGAGATTATATTTTTTACATATTCAATATAGATTGTCAAAATAAAAAAAGAGAGAAATTGTTAAACTAGGTTGGTCAAATCCCTCTTTTTTATTTTGACAATATAGATTGAAAGAATTTAATGCATTCTTTGAGTGTTGTTCTGGTAAAAAATAAGTTAAAAAGTAAGTTAAAAATCAAATGGAAGCAAAAATTCTCTAAGTCTCAAAATTGTACTATAATTCGCACCCAAGACAGCCAAGTTATGACAAAAAGCAAGTCGTGACCACTATTTAGAGTGTTATGACTAATATTGCCTAAAAAGATGGAATCTTAAACCTCCGGCCTTATTCACAGTGTAAATCATGGTTGGTTCATGACCACAAACTTTAAACCTCTTCAAAGAGCACTCTAATAGTCACCTAGGAAACCTATTAAAGCAAGCCACGTGTCCAAGGAGCCATTTGGATATTTGAAGATTGCAATCGTGATCCTGAGGCCCTATCATGACTTGTTTTCAAGTTTAAACCAATATGGGTCATTTGTTTTATGGTGCAGCTCCTGTTCCCCTATTCCAATTCTATCTTGGATAGTGACTATGACCCATTTATACGCGATCAAGATGTTTATTAAAAATTAAGGGTTCCAATGGCTAGTTCTAAAAGAACCACTAATCAAATACCAAGTGTCACTAGTTGTTAGACATATTTGAAGATCTTGACTGCGAAAGAGCAATTCTCAGTATGAAATACAGATCATTATGATTATTAGTCTCGATTGTGAATTAATTCTACCAGGCATTTAATACATAATTGCCTACCAAATCTTGGAGATTTGCTCATAAGTTCCTTTGTAACAACTCTTTGGTGATTGAAACCTATAAATATTCCACCAAATGCCTTGAATGAAAGAGAATAGCCATTTATTATGCCCAAACTCTTGCAAATTTAATTCTCAAAGCTCTAACGCTTATTACATTGTACTTGAGTTGTTGAGTGATATTGATTGTTTGTAAAAGAATAAGTATTGAGTCTTCAACACTAGGAATTAGGTTTAGAGTGAGCCTTTAGTTAGTAAAGCTCTTATAAGGTTATGTCTTAGTCTAAAATATATGTGTAATTAGAGTATGGTGTGAGCCTAAATACTAAGGTTAGTGTGAGCTTATAAAACAATAGTGAGTTAGTGAAATACTCAATTGGTGAATTAGGGGTAGGGCGTAGGGTTTATTAATACCCGAATCACTATAAATCTCTTATGTTGATTCTTTCCCTTCCTTTCCTTAATCTTTTATTTATTTGTGTTCCCTACAAATTTTAAATTTTCCACCAATTCACTCCATTTTCTTGGTGCATAAAGGCTAATAGATATAAAGGTGGGAATTTGGGGGGCAATCTCCAAGGGAGAGTCAACCTAGTAATACAACTTGTCCTAATGTAAATTTAATGGACAAAGATAATCCTTATCTTAGGGGGTTATTGCATTTTTTATTTCACGTTGTTTCTTAGACAAAATGGTCGATCTACTTTGGAGTATGTGACAAGGTTCACCATTCAATGTGAGGAACTAGTGAGTTATGATAAATTTTCTAATTTCAAGTTGAGATTATTTCTTTACTCTTTGATAGGAACAATATTTACTTAGTATGTCATTTTGCCTAGAAACTCAATTCAAACATGGCAGGAGATAGAGAGGCAAATCCATACCTAATTCTTTAAGGCTAAACTTAAAGTTTGAAGTACAAAGCTCTCCAGGGTAACAAAAAGAGTTAGGAAAACTATTAACCTATTTATTGTCAAGTTTAAGAAGATGAGGAACAGATGAAAATTCTCCTTGCTAGAAACTAAATTTGTGAAGATGCCCAAAAGGGCCTTGACATAAAGCTGCGAAAGAAATTTCAAGGTATGGACTTCCATGATTTTTATGAACTTATAGCAAAGGTTATGGAATATAAGGAATTCTTAAAAGAGGAAAATTAAAAAAGAAAAGTTGTTATAAGGAGCTACTATTAGAAATTTAACAATCCATAGGTAGCAGGTACAAATCTCTCCTCTATTGGGACCTATGTTTGCCCATCCTTCATCAAAAGGGTTCCAAATGCTTGGAGAAAGGAAAAATCCACAAGTGCAACTGCTCAATACAATTTTAACATATCTAAGATGAAGGAAATATTTGATTTCCTATTAAAAGAAAATTTTATCAAATGGCTAGCTAATTATAGGTCCCCAACGAAGGAAGAGCTCAAAGAAATGGAATATTATAAGTACTACAATTCTTACAATGATTCAACAAATACGTGTTAGGCATTCTGAAATGTGGTGCAATATAGGATCAATAAGGGAGTATTAAAGTTCCCTCCGAAGAAGGAAACCATGCTTATGGTAAAGATCCTTCTCACTAGTGACAATAGTCAATGCCACCATATTTGATTTAAGGACATTATTATACTTCAAAAGGAAGGAGATGGGCCTAGCTTTGATCTATTACTAGATTGGATCCCAATAAGGGTTCTATTGTAAAGCCATGCAATGAAGAATAGCCATAAATCCTTAAGGCTCCCAAAAGTGGAACCTCATTCTTCTCTTAGGTTTGAGAAGAGATAACTCAGGTTTGTAATCCTACCTTAAGTATAACTAAGTTTCAATGCTAGAGGACACAACAGAAGAAGTTCCCCATGCCACTCGCTAAAATATAAAAAAAAAGACTCCTAAGGCAAAAAGCTAAGGAATGAAGGAGACACGAGCAAAAAACCCAAATGGAGATATCCAAATTCAATACGAAAGCCACAAGAGATGCAGATTTTGTGCTAGCACGATTGACAATTTGAATGGTGATCCTTCATTAGAGGGAACCTTTATGGCAAGAAATATCATATACCCCTTTGGTTGTGCTACTACTATTATAGCTTTACCATTAATGGTCTAGTTCAAATATTTAGAAGATCTCATAAAGGTATAAGGGATCTCAAACACTGGAGAGCAATACTTGACATTGAAGGAAGATTGTTATAGTATTCATGCTATCAATTTCAACAAATTGAAGAGGATGATCTTTGATCAACCATAAATGGAAATGACAAATCACCTAAGGCCTCTGTACATAAAATCACACTTAAATAGGGGGATGGTGTCAAGAGTCATGGTAGACAATGGATCTATAGTGAATGTGTTACCACTCAGAATGTTAGCTACAATGTGAAAGATGTTGGAGGATCTAATAGCAATAGAGGTTTTTGTTTCAGCTTTAAATGGAGAGGCCACTAAGACTCTTAGAGTCTTACTCGTTGAGACCATTATTAAGAGTTAGACCTCCTTATATGCTTTCTTTGTTATTAATTCTTCAGCTAATAATAATGCATTACTTTAGAGAGATTGGATTCATGCCAACTAGTGTGAGTCATCCTCCTTCCATTAATTTTTGTAGTTGCGGAAAGGGAATGATGTAGAAGTGGTTTGGGTAAATATATAGCTTTTCTCCACATGATTCAATATAGTGGAAGCTAAGCATTATGATGTAGATTTGTACCCAATACAGTTTATGGCTAAAAAGAAGAATGGTATCCTAGACAGGTGTACATATAGAGGAATAAAATAGAGAATCAAATGAAAGCCCTTTAAAAACCTATAGCCATCATGCCACACAGGCCGATGTCTTACCAAATCATTAAGGAGATTGATGATCAATAAGTACACCAAAGAAGATTTGGCAGTAGCTGTAGTCATGAAGTAAATATTATATACATAGCAAACCTTTGACGGGTTGGACATCAAAGCATTTTAGGATGTTTATGGTGCTGAGGTGATTTTTAAGAAAGACCCAAATAGGGAAGCAGATGAATTGCAAGTTCAAGATTTGAAAACAATACTTTTGAAGTTTGAACATTTCAAGTCGATAGTGCATGATCCTATAGAGAAAGTTACCTAATGAGCCACTAATAACTTACATCAGTTTATTACTAACTACAAAGCAGAAAAGGTTGATCATAGAAGTGTTGAAGGAGTTAAAAGACTACTTTGGCTAAAGCTATAAGGAGATACTAGGACTAAGTAAGAACCTTGTGGAGTACCACCTTCCCATCAAACCACACTTTCAACCTTACCAACAGCCACCAAAGAAGAAGTCTAATGAGATAAAGCTCAAAGTTAAAGAGGATATCAAAAAGTTATCGAAGGCAAGCTTCATAAGACCTACAATGTATGCTCAATGGCTTTCTAACATAGTTCCCATAGTTAAAAAGAATGGGAAGCTTTGTGTTTGTGTGGATTTCAGGGATCTAAATGTCGCAACTCCTAAAGATATGTACATCATGCCAATAGCTGACATGTTAGTTGATGTTGCTACAAAGAATGAATTATTGCCCTTTATGGACATTTGTTCTACATACAATTAAATCCTTATAGCTAAAAAAGGCATTTCTAAGATAGCTTTTCATTACCCTAGTGCTATTGGGACATTTGAATGGTTGGTCATGCCCTTTGGCTTAAAAAATGCTAGAGCCATATACCAAAAGGAAATGAATTCCATTTTCCATGACATGATTGGGCATCACATGGAGATCTACATTAATGATATGATGGTGAAGTCAAGGAAAGTTGTTGATCATGTGGAGCATTTTAAGGAAAAGTTTTCAAAGAATGAGGGAGCATAAACTCAAGCGAAATTCATTAAAGTGCACTTTTAGGATGCAAGTTAGAAACTTTTTAGGCTTCTTGGTACATCTAAAGGGCTATTGAGATTGACAAGATCAAAGCTAAAGCGGTAATTAAAGCCAAGCCACCACAAAATAAGAAAGAGCTCCAAAGGTTCCTTATGTAAGTATATTATTTGAGGAGATTTATCTCTAATTTGGTAGGGAGAACTAAGGTGTTCTCAAGCCTAGTAAAGCTTAAACAGGTGGAGGAGAGTTTAAATGGAAATGATGTCATCAAAAGGCTTTTGACAAAATCAAGGAATATCTCATAAAGCCTTTCTGTATCAATGCTACTATGAGATGGAATCCTATTCAAGTTGTACCTTTTAACCACGAATGAATCTATAGGATGTTTGTTAGCATAAAGTAATTTTTATAAAACATAAGTAGGTTATATACTATTAAGTATGTTATTAACACCTATAGAGGTAAAATATTCTCTAATCTAGAAATTGCATTTGGCTCTTTATTTTCCTTGCACAAAGTTGAGGCACTATCTAATCAAATCGATGGTATATGTGGTGTCTAAAATTGATATGATGAAATGCAAGCTCAATAAACCCTTTGTTGGCCCTTGTGCATAAAGAAGGGGAGGTTAAATTGATGGAAATTTTAAAGTTAGAGAAAGAGTAGGAAAAGAAAGAACACAAGCAATTTATAGTGGTTTTGGTGTTAACCAACCCTATGTCCACTCTCCAAATCTCTAGTTAGGTATTTTACTAACTCTTAATGGTGTTTTACAAGCTCACACTAAACTTAGTGTTTAGGCTCAAACTTATA
Organism: Omphalea diandra; assembly: GCA_949677035.1. NCBI lineage: Eukaryota > Viridiplantae > Streptophyta > Magnoliopsida > Malpighiales > Euphorbiaceae > Omphalea > Omphalea diandra. Next base: position 29,933 of record CATIWR010036243.1, read on the forward strand.
ATTGTGTTTAAGGTTCACACACAACCTTGCATAAGAGTTTCATCACTTAGGCTCACTCTAAAATAAAATCCCAAGTGTTTAAGGCTAACATTTAACCTTCCACAACCTAAAGTATAAAGAACAAATGAGTTTAGGTGTTGAAAAATCAAATTGTAAGAGTATGGCCATAATTAAATGTTATCCTCTTGCATTCAAAGCCATTTGGTGGGGTATTTATAAATTTCAACCACCAAATAGCTATTACAAATGAAATTATGTCCAAATCTCCAAAATTGGTTGGCAAAATCCTGCATTTAATGTTTGTCAGAGTGAGATCATGGTTGAGACTATAGATCATGGTCACAATCAATATTTTGCATTGAATTTTTCTCAATTGCAATCGAGATCTTCAAATGTGTCTAATGACCAGTGACACTTGGCATTCTAGCATTGGTTCTTTAAAGCACTAGCCATTGGTACTCTCAAAAGGTTATTAAAAGTTATTATTGTGATTTTGAAAGGCTGGCTATTATTGTTATCGCTAATCAAACTAGAGTTTTGGTGTTCCAAGCTTTGGTAGATTGCAATCATTACCAAAATGTCATTGTTATAAATTTTGAACCTCAAATGGCTCCTTGACATGTGGCTCAATTTGGTTGGTTTTTTGAAGCCCCTTTTTTTATCATTTAAAGATAACGATCACAACCTAGGCCATGGCAGGCACCATGAATCAAACTACAATTTTTGTTTACAAAATTTTCTTAGATAGTGGTCATGACCTCTAAGTCTCAATGGCGATTTAGGAGACAATTTTGATATATTGAGCATTTTGCTTCCAAACACTTCCATTCAACTACTAATGAGTTCCTTACTTAATTGTTGCATTGACAACACTTAGAAATGATGTTCAAACCTTTCAACATACATTGTTAAGATCGAAAGAGAGCTTTCACTTAACAATCTCCCCCTTTTTGATTTTGACAACCTGGATTGAATATGCAATCATCCATAATCTTGAACATGTTAACTATTTGGAAGTCAATATTAAATGAATGTGAAGTAGTTCAATGTATAAGCATAAGTTTGACTAAGTTTGAATTTAAAAGAGATTGTTCCCCCTTAACCCATACTCCACTTTAGTTTTTCAATTAATCCAATAAAATAATCCTATCTCTACCCCCTTTTCATGTTACTGACATATATAAAAAGTATGAGGAAAAGAATAAGGGTGGCATCAATTTCAACCAAAGCATGATATTGCACAAATGATAAAAAGATAAAAGGTAAACATAAACAGACATCCATTGCATTAATAGAATATGAAACATTCGTATAAAGATAAGAATTCATACATAAACTAATGTTTAATCACACATAGGACCTTAACATTTGAAAGCACAAAAAGAAAAAAAATATAAATGAGAAAAGACAGATATAGATGAAAAATAAAAGAATGACAAAAAAAAAAAAGAAAAGATTTAGAAGTCTGAGGAGATGTCATCATTAAATTGATCTTCTTCTTCTTCTTCTTCTTTAGTGTCTTAGACTTCTTCTTCTTGATCATTTATGGTTGATGGTGGCGATACTTCTTCTTTTTCTTCATCCTCATCCTTAGAAAATTCAAAATGATGTGAATGCCAAGGAAAAGGAAGACTAAACTTCTCTTAGATTTCAATAATGTCCTCTTATAGATGTAAAAGAAAGTTATCTTTTGAGAACTTTGTTTAACATCTTAGAAACCTTAGCTAAAGAAGATTTATAAGAAGAGGGTTTAGAAGAAGTAGGTGTTTTTGGCTTTACCTTAGATTCTCTTAGGGGTTCTTCTTCTTAACCAACAACTTCACCTTCCTCAAAGACCAACCTTTTTCTTTTAAAGGCTTGTGAAGCCTCTTAATGTTTTGCCTCTTATGCACCTAGCAAGTATTCATATGAGTTGGCCATTATTACTTTGCCATTCACAAGGTAGGTTAGGTCAATAAATTTTTGTTTGAAAGGTATGAGGGGTTGAGGTTAGCCTCAATTTCAGAGGTAAGAGCCCCTAAAAACCTATGAATGGTTGTGACATATGAATAAAAAAGGAATTGACATTTTTTTTAAGGCTCATGTGAGCCAATTTATCAATAAAGAAATCCCCATTTTAATGGACTTGTTTTTTAAAAGACAATAAAGAAAAAAAAAGGTTTTTTTGTGAATTTTTTTCATTGGCATCACCCTTTGCATGGATCAAAAGTGTGATGATGCAATGAAGAAGCCATATGAGAAGGGTTTTGATATTTTTATCTAAGGACCTTTTAGGGTCATGCATCTTTTTCATGGAGATTTTGTAACAACCGTATTTATATTTGCTCTGATACCAAAAAATGTAATGACCAATTACGTTTACAAATCATGTTGCTCTGATACCAATAAATGTAACGACCATTGATACCACTGAATGTTAGCTTTTTTTTTTTCTACCACAATCTGTAATGCTACAATTGGTACCTATCAAAGCACTCAACATCCAGGATTTGCTCGTCGACCCCGCGATGTCATACACACCAGGATTTGCACGTCTGCCCCACGTATGCTTGAGCCCTTTCTGATACCAAAACTATAACATCTAAATTCATTTGTCAAACCAATAACTATAACGTCCATTATTCTCATTTGTAGATCAGCTTTGATACCACAAATTGTAACGTCACAACGTGGCTACAACTGGTACCTATCAGAGCACTCAACATCCGAGATTTGCCTGTCGGCCTCGCGATGTCATACACACCAGAATTTGCACGTCTACCCCGCGTGTGCTTGAACCCTCTGATACCACCAATTGTAACTATCATCTTCAGTTGCAAATCATGGCATTTCACATTCGAAAATGCATACACATTAAGGTTTATTCATCATACGTATATAATCCCATATGTATTTAATGTACACATGTGTTAACTAATGTCACGACTAGTGACCATAACTAGTTTCTATCAAATGTATGTACATGACGCAAGGAGAGAGAGTTGGAATTCAGCCGATGACCTATGTTCCATGTATCTCTATGCAAAACTTTATGTACCAAAGTGTCCAAAGTCTATGCTTCAGTATCTAAAAAATAATTACGATTTGGTGAGTCACGACTCAGTGAATAAAAACAATAATCAAATTCTCATGGCATAATCTATAATCAAATATCATCAAGATACATTGCAAGTATAACAATTGACTATGCAAGTGCAAATGCAATAGCTTTG